>JAFVLL020002294.1:0-31806 GCA_021397915.2 Tor tambroides | reverse complement strand
ACCTTCGCATTTCCCCATCTGTTTAACATAAACTTCATGTGCGTGAAATGTAAGATTTGTTAATTAATCTCCTTAGAAACAAATTAAGAGAGAGATGAGGTTTCCGAGCCGATTGTCTCTTCGGTCTTGACCCTCCCCCATCGACTTAAAACGGTTGCAGCAAGTTGATTCTCACCCTTTTCAGCACCCGGACTTTTGTTCTCATCGCTGAGGTCATGTGCTTTTGTACTTTGTTTTTACAAGTTTTTGAATTGTAAATGAAGCTCAGCTAATATTATTATAGCTAGCTGATATGAAACATGGACATGAACTTTTTTCGCCATCAATACAATTTGGCAATCGCTGTGGAAATCTGCAATTTGAACTGTTGAGTCACAAATTATAGATGAACAGTTTAAAACAAGAAACGTTAGGTATAAACTTAAAACGAGAATAATACATAAGCAATATTTAAGATTGGGCACTGTTTCTGGGTCACTAATCAAAGCACATTTGTGACATCGATCATGTGAACTCTTCAGATGTTCTTGCTTCCACTGAAGCACAAGATGCTCTTTGGTTCATTCTCAAGATGTTGCAGATAACAAAGACTTATGGAGAGTACAAATGCATTTTGTAATTGAAGTTCATTTATCAATCCCACTTTTCTCTCAAATTGTTAAAAACATAAAATATACTTTTTAAAAAGTTCAGAATAGAAGCGTTTGAACTAGTGATCTCAGATTGTGTGTATAAAATGGGAAAATTGTATATTTTATGTGCTGTGGCTCTTTAGAATTTTTATGCTCTTTTAGCTTTATTTGCAGTTCATTTACATAATGCTATTTCTTTAAAGAGACATATTTAATGTCATCTCTCAATTAATATGAGGTCATAAAAACTGCATGTTCAGTTATTAACCAAAAAGAAAAGGTGTTTTTAAACTGTAAAACTAGGCACCAAATGCAATTCCTTTTGTGTCCTACACCTAAGTTTGTGGTACAGATGAAACAGAAAATCTTGAATCCTGAATTTGTGTTTCAGAAGGTTTTCCGGTCAACTCTCTTTGCTCTTCTATAACTGTTAACTCCCTTGCTAATAACTGAAAAAGTGAAGTCATGTGATGTTTGTAGAGTACCTACCAGAAGAACCGGCCAGGTCAACTTTACTCATAGTGCATTTCTGCTATTGAAATCCCAGAAACAAATAAATGGTTTGGCAGGACTAAGAACACCATGGCCTCAAATAAACCCAGTGCCGCATGAATCAAATATGGGTTTTATTTTTTAATGTCTTCTTTTTTTTTTTGTAATGTTTCCTTTGGTTAATGTGCTCAAACAGTTTGCCACCAACAAATGGCTTTCCAAGTATTGGAAAACTTCAGCCAATGAAGCTTTCATCTGCACGTCATGTAAAATTTCTAGACTGTTTCCATGTAGATGGATGTAGTTCCACAGCAAGCCCATCTGGATCAGAAAAACGTTGTTTATAACCGACCTGTATGAACTACATGGCTCCGGTTTCACGGTCTGGTTGGTCAAAGACCTAATTAAGGCTTTTTAAGTATCATTCATTTTTGAAAGACCTTAATTTGAACCCTCTTGTAAAATTTTATGAGTTGTTGGAAATCTCAGACTCGTTTTACGAGGCAGAGCCTGCAGGCCTATGGGTAAAGGAGCCAGCAGAGTGTGAGACTTTTTACAACTTAAATAAACTGCAGTAGAGATGAACTCAGCCTAACAGTTACTCGAACAGACCAAACAGTTGTGACTAATGCATTCAATCTGGCCTCAGAATAAACAGCAAAAAAAAATTTTTAATGTGCATACAGCAACCAAATCTGTAAAACCAGCCTTCTAAACATCATCATTCGGTAGTGGCCCTATTTCATTCGGCGTTTCTTGTGTGGTGCTCTGTCACTCAATCTGTTTTTCTCTCCTCTGTTCCAGGAGTGAGAAAGATAGAGTGTGAAGGGGGAGAGGGGAGAGAGAGAGACAGCGATAGAGAGAGATTGATGAGGCAGTAAGAGCAGCAGTAATTACTCTGTGTCCATTCCCTACACCGGATTGGCAGACGGCTAATATCACACAGACCCCTGGCCCTGACAGGCGCCCCCCTTTCCCCCCCCATCACAAGGTCCAGAATGGTGGGGGGAGAGCGTCACCCCGACACTCAGCTTCATCCTAATGCTGTGTGGGCCGAGCGTCTTTCCTCTCATTACGCTGTTCCTTGAGGAATCGAGCTTTTTCTTAGGACCGGCTGAGCGAAATTGCATAGTGCATTCTTGAATGCAAGGAAACGTTTAAAAAAAAAAAAACACCCAGGCCCTTTGAGTTGATAGGCCAAGTACTTCCTCTGTGCTAATCGCCTAATTTATTGGAAAATGCAATTTGAAGATGACGTGAATTCTCAATTGGCCCTGTTTACTAATTGATTGTGCCTGGTCCTATTGTGCACTATTCATCAGCCTGTGATGCACTCATTTCATCAAAATGTAATAATTTTATGCTTTGCATGTGCTTGCAGCAACTTTTCTGTTGACGCAACCAAGGCTGTGATGATGGAGACAAAATGTTGAACATTAGCATTATAGAGCAGTGGCTTTCAACCTTTTTGACTCAAAGGCCCCCTATTGTCCACAACAGTATTCAAAGGCCCCATGACTTTATTTTGTGATTTTACTGGATAAAAATTAAGGTCAAAAAAAATATATACATATATATTAAACATAAAATGATACATATTTTTTATTCACAATTTCTACAGTTTCTGATAAAATATTTTAGAGTTTGGCATAAATATAATTAATATATATTTATTATAAAAAATGGCAATGAAGTTAAAAAATGGAGTTAAAAAAACACAAGCAATACATTTTATATATACATATTTATGTATAATAGTATTATTTATTTATTTTTTATAAATAATTTATTTTAAAAAGTGTGTATATACATACACACACACACACATTATATACACATTAGGGATGCGCGGTATACCGGTACTGGAAAAATACCGGTATACATTATATTTCAAACGGTATGATATTGTAATGTTGCTCAATTTGGTATTTCATACGCTGCTGTTGCGAAGTGCACCTGTAGGTGGCAGTGCTTCCCAAATTGCTGCGCAACCGGTAAATGCGACAACAGAACAACGCGATGGATCAAACGGATGAAACTCTATCAAAGCACCCGAAATTAATAAATAAAGAGAACAGTAGAAATTGAAATATGGCATTACTTTGCATACAAAACAGATGACAAAGGTGAACGAACTGACCTATAAATGCTATAAATCATGTGTTGCCACAGAGGCAACACATCAAACCTTTTTAAGCATTTGTCACTTGCTCATCCTGATCTTTTCAGAGAATTAAGAGATCGACAGGTGAGTGCATCATTCATAAATTCAGATTTAATTTGAACTTTTATTTACAACTGATCAGCACACATACAGATGCGATACAGTAAGCTCAAATGTGTGACACGCTAGAACCAGTGAAGTTTTGGTCATGTAATATATGCACTTGCGTTTCATACAATCGAATATTAATTGAATTTGAATTAAGCAAGAGTTTTGCTATATTAATTGTAGTATCAATGATATGAAGAGAATGTTTCTGCCGCGCTGCTGACCGCTAATATGAAGCAGCTGAGAGAGTGAGATTTATATCTGAGAGAGAGAGAAATAATAACATGATTTTGAATATTACTTTGATTGTTAGAATAACACTTTACAATAAAGCAACTGTATTACTTCAGTTATATTTTTTTTTTCTCCAACATCATAATGTAACCTACATTCCCTGTAGGTTTTTGTTACAGTTTGGTACAAGGGTATTAAGATATTTATTGTTATTATTATTATTACTATTGTAATAAAATTGTTTTCAATTCACTTATCTTTTGAGGTTGGTTATTTGTCACCTATGGTATCGATTTAGTATCGATACCGAGGTATTACATTCTGGTATCGTACCGAAGCCAAAATTATGGTATCGAGCCATCCCTAATACACATAAAAAAAATTTTATTGTTTATTTTATTGCTCCTTTTGTATTATTTTATCATTTTAAGTCATTAGGAGGCCCTCGGTTGAGAACTACTGCTATAGACTGAATGTTCACTCTAAATATTCATTTTCATCTGGAAGCATTTTAAATCACGTAAATTAATGTGTTTTGAATGTTGTATGTTATCTTCAACACACAAAAATCAAAAACATCATGACCACATTTAACCATGCTAATTAAAAATGGTGCATCCTTATTTTTAAACGCTGTGTGCGTGGACAAATTTTGTCTGTCACTAACTGAATATTTAGGAGCAGAGTTCATTTTAGTAGAATGTGGTTTTCGCTCTCTTGAACATCCTCACTTTGTGTCAACAGAACAGGATTAAGCACTCAGAAGAAGAGCGACAACCGTATTTAGCTGCGGTGTGTGTCAAAACTCATGGAGATGTCCCTCAGTCTGCTGGTCTGGGGAGCAGTGTTTGAAAGAAACCCATGTCTCTTTAATTAAAGATATGTAAATGTGGCCTCAGCTGGATTACATTAGCTGGCGTGGCTTTGGTGGGGTGGGAGAGAGTCAGAGCCCAGCACCTAATCCAGACTAATGAAGGATTAATTACAATTGATGGGAGCCTTCCATCCCTGTGTGGAGGACCACACTGCAGTCTGTGACTAATCTAGAGCGCTGGAGAGGGGATTTGAGCAGGGGTGATCTGTCAGTTTGCTCCGAGCTCCTCTCATTTTAAGCTTCTCTTACGCATGCCATTTGGATTGAGGCATTGGCCTTTTGTTAAGCTACAATAATCTGTTTGTCTCAACGCAAAGGTGTTAATGCAACCTCGCTCTATAATGTAGGACACACTGCTAGATAGTGGTGGTTGCTAAGGCTCAAACGCGGGGTTAAGGATTTGAATAAACCTTCTTAACTCAAGTATAAACCTTCGGCAAGGAAAACGTCCTGAACCAGTTGCACTACAGACTTGAATGCGAGCTGGCAAGAACTGCGATATTACTTTTGTGAATGGTGTAATGTGATATTTCATTAAAATGGTTGAAAAAAAATGCTTTTAGATTTTAATATTTTAAAAGAAGTCTTTTAAGTTCTCATAGGGTGCTGTTATTTGATCAGAAATAAATTATGAAATATTTTTGCAATTTAAAAAAACTGTTTTCTATTTGAATATATTTTAAAACAATAATTTATTCCTGTGATGCAAACCTGAATTTTCAGCATTACTCCAGTCTTCAGTGTCACATGATTCTTCAGAAATCTTTTTAATATGTTCATTTGCTGCACAGGGAATATTTCTTATTATATAGACAACAGTTGTGCTGTTTCATATTTTTGTGAAAATCAGGATGCATTTTTTCAGAATTTAATTAATGCTATTATTTAATTAATAGATGCTATTCTTTTGAACTGTGTCTTTACTTTTTGATCAGTTTAATGCACCCTTACTCAATAAAAGTATTAATTTCTTAAAGAAAAATACTGACCCCAAAATTTTAAATGGTGTACATTGACAAAGAGACCATATTCAAGGCCCAGACTCTCATTCAAGACTTGGAGGTGGGCTCTTTAGCCTTGGGCCAGTAAGCACCAGCTAAAATACTACATAAACAACATGCTCAGGGGCCATTTGCATTAGTGTTGGGCAATATGCTCCATAGTCATATCCTATGAGAAGGCCTGTGGAATCGCCGATACACGATATTATCATGCTAATTTATTTAATTATTTACTTTGATTCATGGCCAGAGAGTGAACAAACTCCAGGGTAGTACGGCTAAAAGCAGCCAAATGTTAGTGTAATTTATTAGATACACATATCTTTTTAGGCAGGTTGCATATAATTTAATAGATACATTGGAAGTTACTAATTTTAATGCTTACATTTCCTCAGTTATTCAAACAGCAGCTACAGAAAATGAGCAAAGAATGATTACATTATCAGAGAATATCATCACTGTCTTCAGACTAGCATGAGTTAATGCTCTTTATGATACACTGTATGATGACTGAATCTCTTATACTTATATTGCATGTGCATCTGCACTTTGTTTATGATGAGAATTCACGAGTGAGCAGAATTCAGTCTCACTGAACAACAAAGCTCCCGGTGTTTCAACGATGACTCACCTGAATGCCTCTGATTGGCCATTGCATTCATAAACTCAACGGAATCGTGTGTGATTAGTTATAGGGCCAGTTTTACTAAACAGGGCAAATTAGCGTGAGAGCGCAATTCCAAAACAGCACCGATGGGTGTGAAAATTTCTGCGAGTGATTTGCTAACAACATGCAAATTAAAGAACACAGACGCAAAATCTCATTTACATATCGACCAACACAACATACCAAGCGCCGTGCAAATTAATGTATTAACAAATAAAGAATAAAGAAATAAAGAAGCCACAGTACATTGAAAAGGGTTGCAAGAAGTTTTGATAGACCTGGTATTGCGTGACTCCTAGTTGAGGGCTCCAAGTCGTCTTTTATTTCCTGAAACAAATTAAAAATAACATGGCTTGGCAAACTATATGTTCGGATAATGTGTTCTTCTGGTATTCCAAATAAATTAATATGTGTGGAAAAAATCTCTCCCTTCTACCACACGCTCTCTGTTCTCTGCAGAGAACATGCATAAAAGGTTTATACTAGTCTTACAAGTTAGTCATTTCTTTTTCTTTAATTTGTTTACATAAAAATGTAGATTAGTCTAAGTTGAGTCCAAAAAATAAAACTGATGACCCCTTGGCTTATTGCTAGTTGGTTATACTAGAACTTAACATAGAGGCTAAGTTTATGCAACTGGCTCCAGAACACCTTAACAACTTTGGCCAACATTGAGTGGTGGTGGTCATGCGACAGTCTGGCTCGCGTCATCACCTATTCCTGATCCTCCTTCCTTCCAACATTTCCTGTACTCTCTTTACTCTCCTATAAATAATAAAAAAGGCCAAAAATAACACTCAAAATGTAGTTTTACGATTGCGTGAAGAGCACAAGGCAATGCAGTAAAAGCTTCAGTGCCGCAGCTGTGGCGTCTCGTCTTCTTACTTGAACATGCTGTGCCATTCACCTGTGCACATGCCACAATGCAATGCACTGTCTCTCTCTCTCTCTGTGTCTCTCTGTCTGTCTGTCGGCCTGAGCTGCAGTGGGCTAAGGTTAGTTTACACTCCCCCTCAGTGCATCCAGCCGCCACTCTCCCCGGCCCTGTTTGCCTCTGTCATATTTCTCGTTCGCTCGTTATAAATGGGAGCCGCTCCTCTGATCTATTGCTTAATTGCCACCTAATTTGCATAACAGTGCAAATTAACGACCTCTCAAATGAGCGTTCATTTTTCACAAGGTCTTTAGGAGCTCCTTAAGAGGCGGTGCTAATTAGCACGGGAGGCAGCTGCGCTGATGAGCCGGGGAGCGGGCGAGAGGGGGGCGTGACGGTAGGACGTATCGCCACGGCAACAGCCTTCCTCTTCCTCCCAGAGTGAAGTCATCTGCGGAGACTTCTTTTGTCCTCGGCCCTTCGTTTCACCTGACCGCACCGAGCTGGTGGAGGTGGGACGGTGTGTGTTCTCACCTGCGTGATCTTGTTTGACCGGTCCCTGCGTGCGGAGCGAAGCCTGTTGTACCGCCACTCGGGTCTATGAAACTCTAGGTGAGTTAATTAAGAGCTGATAAATGACAAGTTGCAGCAGACGCCGTGTTTGCTTAAGGTAGGAGCGCTGTTCACACCCTAATCGTATCCTCCTCTGTTGACGCTGACCAGTGGCCGCTCCTCACAGGGCGTGGACGGGCCCATGTGTGCGCATGTCAGCGGCCGAGCCACCAGGTGCGTGCCACTGGGTGCCAGTAAATAGGCCCCGCAGACGCCGCTTAACCTGAGCTGCTTACGACAGGAACTTACTGGTGGATTTTGCGGTTTTATACCACCCTGGCACTCCCTCAAGAAGCCCTCCTCTCGTAGTTTCTCATGAGAAACGAGACGCCAATCACGCCACGCATTCTCTGCAGTGTCGTCAGCATTTTCTTTGGGTTTCTGGGTTTGACTGTCTCTTTCCGCATGTGTTGTCATTCCCTGCCTAAGTTGCTTAAGTGATTTTGGCAACCATTAACCCTTGTAGCTTTACCAGCATTGTGTACTGGCTGCTGGTAAGCCTGTTGTTTATTCAGCACTGATACTGTGTCTGAAGTTAGTGCTCGTTTTGGGATCTGTTTTTGGTTTTTATGAAGCCAAACACAGCTGCGGGTCTTCTTAAGAACTCGCGGTGAGGTGCGTTTGGATCTGCAGTTGGACTGCGACTTACATTTTAATGTGTGTGAAAAGCTCTGCGTTTCCTTAGAATTCACAACAGGAACGGCCAGCGTTAGTTAAACATGCATGTGTTGTAATTTCTGTTAAACTTTCAGAAATATGCATTGGTCAGGCTCAGGAACTTAAATTAACAGAGTGCTTAACGAAATCAAGATGTGAGGGTGTTTTGTGTTTTTTTTTTTTTTTTTTTTTTTTTTTTTTTTTTTTTTTTTTTTTTTAGTTTTTTTTTTATATCTGATTTCTGTCAAATGATTTTATCGAATGTCTTCAGCAAACCAACCAATTCCACAAAACCTCACAGAAGTCAACGTCTGTACTTACTGATGTTTGTGCCACTAAAACTGTCACTTCCTGGAGGAGGAGGATGTCATGATGGTTTTTGTCAGTTTAAGTGATATTATAAAAGTTAACAGAATGGAAAGTGATATTGAGGATGCAGAAAAAAAATATGCTTGCGGTTTAAGGTCAGTTTGCTGTCAGTAATAATGTTGAAAGAAGTCTCAAATGTTCACCAAGGCTATATTTATTTGATCAAAAATACAGTAATATTATTAAATACTATTATGATACTAGTATTATGCTAATATAGTCTTATTATTACTATTTACTCCTGTGATGCAAAGCTGATGTTTCAGCACCATTACTCCAGTCTTCAGTGTCACATGACCCTTCAGAAATGACTCTAATATGTTGATTTGATGCTCAAGAAACAGTGCTTATTATTAATATTGAAAACAGTTGTGCTGCTTAATATTTTTATGGAAATATATTCAAATACACAGAAAGTTCAAGAGAACACCATTTATTTGAAACAGAAATATTTTGTAACATTATAAATGTCTTTACTGTCACTTTTGATCATTTTATTGCAGAAATCTTTGGTGAATGAACATTTTAATTTCTTCTCTTTTAAAAACGGTAGTGTAAATAACTGACATCAATTAAAACAATGTTCCCCAGAAACATAGGAGAAAGAATCAAATGAAGAAACACCAGGAACATCTACTATTTACACAGTATATGAAGGCTGTGTGTGATGGGACATGAAAATGCACTGCGTAAAGTAGGAATGACCCTCGTATTTCACTTCAACTGTAATGGCACTGCAGTCGTTTTTGTTTTGAAGATAAATTCCCCTTATTTACATCCCACTTAGCTCAGGTTAGCATGTTTGTTTGCGTCCATGTGGGCGTGCTTTTCAGCGCGCACAGATCCCTCCCCCGTCGCGCTCGCCTTCCTCCTTTTGATTTATTGGCTGTTGCGGTCAGAGCGTTGTCATTTCCTAAGTGTCGCCCCACACTCCTTTGCAGCCCACCGCGATCATCTTCAACTCTTCCTTTCGCGTTCTCTCGTTCACGCTCTCCCTGCCCCCTCTATTTTTCCATCTCTGTCTGCTCTCCTCATGCTATTTTATCTCCTCCTGTGACTCCCTTTTGCTGCTTTCCCCCCACAATTCTCCTCTTTTTCTCTCCTTACCTTCTCTTCCCCCCTTCTGCTCCCTCGCGCTCTCCCAGTGAAAGGCTGAGAATACCCAAGGGAGCTGATGCAATTAAAATGCTAATCCTGTCTGTCTACAGAGAGCGGTAGAGGGGGGGCTGACAGCATGAGGGATTGCGGCTCACATGGAGAACTCGACTGAAATGGAGAACAGAGGATGGGGGGAGGTGGCTGGGGGCACAGAGAGAAAAGGAGGCGGGGTATGACGGGAGAGCGGCCCAAGCCAAAGGAGGAGGGAGGGTGAGCGAACCAGAGAGGGGTACAGAGAAAAAGACAGACGAGGCCCGAGCGAAGGCGGCCGACACGGACGTGATGGACTGTTTCTCCGCTAATGCACAGAAAATGGCAGCATTAATGTACTGCTTCCAGCAGCCAACACAATGCCTCCGTCTGCTCTTAACACGTCACCTGTGCCGTACCTGCGCCTGATTATGTATGCGGTCGAGCCCAGCCGGCCGCTCTGAATATTTCATATGTCTGCTTTCTGTGGCTTTTTCCACTCGGCCCTTCTGCACGTTTTCACCAAATGAGGGAATTCCTTGCCGCGAGGAGGGGCGTGCGTTCGCGTCGATCATTCATAAATTTAATGGAAGGATATTAGTGCAACTTGGACAGATGCGCCGCATTAAAATGTACATTATCTCATTAGCATGGCGGTGTGTTTGTATTAATGAAGTGTGCTAATTGAAAGATTTAACAGGCTGGCTTTATTAATCTCCTTAAAGACATACAAACATTGAGACGCATTGGCTTTTCTGGCTCATAATATGTTGGGGATTCAGAATCTAGCTGTAAGCGTTTACCGCAAAGCTATTATAAAACGTACCCAGCCGTGGCCAAATCGCTACTTTATTCATGGCTACATTATTAGGGGTTTCAAAATCAAAGCTCATAAATTGAAATATAAAGGGCTGTTAGAAATTTCAAGGGGTCCATATCATCACGCTGTGCGTTATTTGTGTAATTATCAGTAATTGCAGCTTAATTGAGATAATTAGGCAAAAGAAAAGGCTGTATGCTTGAGGGATTGGGCTGGAGGCAGAGCTCTTAATGGATATTGTGGGTGATACTCTTTGGGGAGGTGGTAAATTTCACTCTATTGATTGTGGGGCTGTGGTCGTAAAAACAACAACCCTCCCCTCACCCGTCAGACTAAACACGTACACGATGAGTCTGGGTCACAATCCAGGAAAACAGTGGTGCGTTTTGAGTTTGGGCCAGGCACATGCTCTACACGAGTCCACGTAGCAAGCATATGTTTTTTTTGTTATTGTGACACTAACAAAACTCAGTGCTTCCGGAGGGTGACGTCAGCTTAAACGTACAATTAAACCAGATGTGTGACATTCAGTTAGCTAGCTATAAACATGTCAACAGTCTAACTAGCTTTCTCAGCTATTGTTTTTGAACTGTTGCTTTGCCTTAGATGATATGAAAGGGAAAACTGAGAGACAGAGCACTACAGCACCCCTTGTGGTAATGCTGAGAATGCTTTACAGTAATTTAAATAATGAATAATGTAACACTAGAATGAATGGCTCTGTTCAAAGTTTTTAATAGAAACAAAACGTGATTTGTAAGCACAGACTTTCATATACTGTTTGACTTCATTTCTGTCTTTTGTTTTGTAATAATTTAAATAATTATTAAAATAATTTACCACCAGAATGTGTAACAGTTCAAAGTTTTTAATAGGAATGAAAAATATTTTTAAAAACTGCTTTAAAAACACATGTTTGTTTTACTCTTGTTTGTTTTATAATAAAAATAATCCACCGCCAGACTGAGCTTTTAAAAAGCAGATTTCTCTCTCTGTTTTATAAAAACAATACTAGTAATAATTTAAATAATCATTGTAATTTACCACCAGAATTAACTTAAAAAACATGTTTTTCTCTCTTTTATATTATTATTTTTGTTGTTGTTGTTATTTTTATTATTAAAGTTATTATTAAAAAGGGGAAAAATGAAAATCATTACATTGAAATGTAATTTTTCTCTCTTTTGCTCTAAAGCCTAACCATCAACTGAATGCATGAATTCTTATGTAACAGTATTACACTCTATTGTCCCTGTTAAAAAAAAAGAAAAAGTTTGACTTCATAGCGCATATGAAACAACAGTATGCTCACATTGTGTTATTCACAAAAATAATCTTTCTGCCGAAATCACTTTGAATCAAACTTAATGTACTTGAGAAAAAGTGTTCTTCCTTTTTGTTTGACTTTGGGGAGTTTTGCTGGCTGTAAAAGAGAGAGGTAAAGAGAGGGAAAAAGGGAGGGATGGTGAATCGAGGTCATTAGTTCAGGCGGCTGGGTCTGCTGCATTCCTGAGCTCAGAGAGGGGGAGAAACGAAAGATGGAATGTGACTCAGAGAGAAAGAAAGAGGGAGGACCTGAGTAGAGGGACCCTGAAGGGGCAAGAGAGAACAAGAAAAAAAGAGCCGCTTGCCAAGGAAAAGAAAAAGTTTTCAAAAAGAACAAGGGGGGAAAAGAGAGAGGGAGAGCTGGAAACAAATTCTGTGCTGTTATTGGGGGAGGGTATGAGCTGAAGTCATTAAATGTGTTATCAGTTAAAGGGAGGATGGGAAATACAGCTTTGATTTCAGCAGGGATGGTACAGACAGAACATCCACAGATATAATGCTGATTGCCTCCAACAAATGGCCTTTTAGTTGCACTATTTGTGTTTGAAAGTTTCTCTTTCTTTCTTTCACAAACAAAACAAACCCAGTGCACTATTGAGTCTCAGATCGCTGTGCTGCTTACGTACAACTGTTCAGATCTACTCAAAGCATTCAAAACATTGTCTGGAGAACTTCTTTTAATCTGTTTAAACCTTATGATCTAATTTGACTTAGGTTAACATTGAGATATTCCATGTAGCGTTTGGTAAATCATCATTTATTCACTTATAATTTTCCTTCGTGCATGAAGTTCAAAAGGAAACATTTAGCAGAATGTCCAAGCTTCTTTTTTCCCCATACAATGAAAGTGAATGGTGAACTTAAAGCCTAGACATTCTGCTAAATGTCTTTCAGGTTTGGAACGATATGAGTGTGAGTAAACGATGACAGAGTTTACACTTTTAGGCTCCTTTTTGTTATTTTTATTACATTTAAAGGATCCTTTTCTACATTTACTTAAAAGCAACACCTTTTGACGTTATTTCATGTGCCATTGGCATTTCCACCACCTTCTCACACACCACTATGGGTTCATGAAACTCTGGTCTAGAGGAAAGACAAAGACCCTCGGTGTCATGTGTTTTTGGGCTATCTATCTTACAGTTTGCCCTGAGTCACTGGCCAGTGTGTGTGCATATGTATGAGAGTGTAGACGAAGTGCTCGTATAGGTGTGAGCGATGGCCCTGTAGCAGGAAGTTGACAGAGGTCTTGCTTTAATTCAGTGGCGGAGAGTGTGTACTTACGACTGCTTGTGCTTATAGTGACAGCACATGCTCTCCTATTATTGGACCCATGCCTCGTGCTTCGGCCTGCCACTGAGGTACCATGCTGCCCTCTGCTGCCTCAGCCAGGAATTGCACACTTAATTTTGATGTTTCTATGGTATAAGGAATGTAGCTTTAACTCTACATGGTGTGATGTGACAGGTTTCTGAAAGCTCTCCATCTGATTGACCCTTTTTTTGTCCTCTGCAGTGCTGAGCATCAGAGGCGTACAGGAGGAGGACCCTCCAGATCCCCAAATCATGCGTCTGGATAACATGCTGCTGGCTGAGGGAGTGTCTGGGCCCGAAAAGGGCGGTGGATCGGCGGCGGCCGCCGCAGCTGCAGCAGCGGCTGGAGGATCACCCAATGACGGAAGCATCGAGCACTCCGACTACAGAGCCAAACTCGCACAGATCCGCCAGATCTACCACTCTGAACTAGAGAAATACGAACAGGTGAGAACCAGACACCCACCTGACCTTTAATTTTAGCAGATTCTTGTGGGTTTGTGTATGTAATTTTTATTTTTTTTATCAAATTAACTGATTTCGTTCATTGGTGGAGTGGAATTTTTATGTTTTATGTCATATACATATTTACCATTTAAAAGTTTGGGGTTAGTACTTTTTCCGGAAAGCATGCATTAAATTGGTCAAAAGTGACAGTAAAGACATTTATAATGATACATAAGATTTATATTTCAAATAAATGCTGTTCTTTTTTATTCATAAAAGAATCCTAAAAACAGCACTGTATAAATGATTTTCAAAGTTGTAAATAAAACAAAGATTAAACATATTTACCATTTAAAAGTTTGGGGTTAGCGCTTTTTCCAGAAAGGATGCATTAAATTGGTCAAAAGTGACAGTAAAGACATTTATAATGTTACAAAAGAAAAATATATCACAATTCCACAAAAATATTAAGCAGCACAACTGTTTTTAACATTGATAATAAAAATAACTGTTGTTGAGCAGCAAATCAGCATATTAGAATGATTTCTGAAGGATCAAGTGACACTGAATACTGGAGAAATGATGCTGAAAATTCAGCTTTGCATCTCAGGAATAAATTACATTTTAAATATATTCAAATAGAAAGCAGTTCTTTTAAAATATTTAAAAATACTATATAGTAAAAATATTTCATAATATTACTGTTTTTACTCTATATTTGTTCAAATAAATGCAGCCTTGGGAAGCATGAGAGACTTCTTTCAAAAACTTTTAATGGTAATATATATTTGTATGTATGTAATGATCCTCATATCTGTTTGAAAACAGGCTTGCAGTGAGTTCACCAATCACGTGATGAACCTGCTGAGGGAACAGTCCCGCACACGGCCTATCTCGCCCAAAGAGATCGAGCGCATGGTGGCCATCATCCACCGCAAGTTCAGCTCCATCCAGATGCAGCTCAAGCAGAGCACCTGTGAGGCCGTCATGATCCTTCGCTCTCGCTTTCTCGATGCCAGGTGTGTGTCTGTTTGTTTGATCTGTGGCTATTTAGGTGTCGTCTTCTGTTGTGCTGCACTGTTCCACTAATTATTAACCTGTTATCAATGAAGCACTCATTTTTCCACTTACTTTGTCCTCAGACGTAAGAGACGCAACTTCAATAAGCAAGCCACAGAGGTGCTGAATGAGTACTTCTACTCTCACCTCTCCAACCCTTACCCCAGTGAGGAAGCCAAGGAAGAGTTGGCCAAGAAATGTGGGATCACTGTCTCTCAGGTAAGGCCACACATGGCCTATAAAACATCCCATGTGTACTGCAAAACCTGGAATCCAGTTTTCCAAAAATGGAGTGTGAGGAAAAATGTCCTGGAAAATAAATCCTGCCCAATTTTTATTTTAATGAAATTGTGCTCCTTTGTCAAACAAGGTTTTCACAAGTGATAGAAATTATAGGGTCATTTAAGCATCAGTAATTAGTTTGCTGAGATATATCCTGTCATAAAAGTTGCAGTTAGCTGTTAGCGTCTGAGTATCATGATACAACAAAAAAGGTCACTGGCAGATACAGATCAGTTTCTGCTTAAGTATTATTTCCGTTCTCTTGAGTAGTTATTGATGGCAATTATTGATATCACACATTTTCTCAAGGTTGAGTGCTTTTTGCACATATTGCAAGTTAATGAAAAGGCATTATTTATTCGCCCTCATGTTGTTCCAAACCCATAAGTATGGTTCATCTTCGAAACACAAATGAAGATATTATTAATGAATTGTGAGCAATTTCCTTCCCTCTATTGAAAGTCCATTACAGCAAAAGTTTGATGCTTGAAAAAGTTCATAAAGACATTGTAGAAGTAATTTGAATCGAGCAGTTTAATCCAAGTCTTCTGAAGAGACATGGTAACTTTATATAATGAACAAATTTAATTTAGGCTTTTATTCACACATAAGCACTGCACATACACAGAGCACATCAAATATAGTAAACAGAAGATAAAACACACCAGTGTACTTATTAATCATTATATATACATATATATATATATATATATATTATTTATTTATTTTATTTTTTTTGTATTTTCAGTTTTTGAGTGAACTATCGCTTTAACTACAACTGTGAAGTTGAGTTGTGAACTTGCGCTGTGTTCACATCATGTCAGACTTCCCATAATTACAAGTTTCCCACTTGTAAAAACCCTTCGTGTTTGTTGAACTCCTAATTACAAGTTGGAAACGTTGTATGACAGCTCTGTCTCCTCCCACATAACTGTTGTGAAGTCAAAACAGCCAAAATATTAGCAGCTTGAAAAGTTACAGTTTGCAACTTCCACACATATCTGTTTGATCTATGTGCGGAAATTCTTTTAGCACAGAAATTCTTTTACTAACAATAGAATAAACAATGAGGAAACGTTGCATCTAATGTTGTTATGATCAGAGAAGCTACAGCTGACATCAGACATATAAATGGCTACATACATAATGGAATGAGGTAACTTTTTGAACAAATTTGAATTCGCATTCACTGATAAACAGTTTATTTGATATCACACAAAAATGATTTCACAAGAAGGAAGTCTTATTCAACATTTCCTAATGGCAGATGAGCTACACTGTTTCCGGTGTATGTTTTTGATTTAGCTGTGATGAAAACAAGATGCAGGAAGCACCGATAACCTTTTGTCTGAGTACATTGCAGAAAATATTCATTAAAAAATAATTTGCTTGAAAATAAATTATGGCAGTATACCACACTACCCTTGAAAAGTTTGGGATCAGTAAGATTTAAAAAAAAAAAAAAAAAAAAAAGTTTCAGTGATACTGTAATATATTGTTACAATTTAAAATATTATATTTTAATATATTTTAAAATGTACTTTATTCCTGTGATGGAAAGCTGAATTTTCACCCTCATTACTCCAGTCTTCAGTGTCACATGATCCTTAGAAATCATTCTGATATGCTCTTGCTGACCAGTAGTGTAAACTTTGCCGTGATTTAGTTCAGCAGAACGCAAGGAGATCTACAGGATGAGAATCAGTGCCAGAATATTTTAAAAGAAAATTGAACTTATTTGAAAAGTACAGTAATGTCTTATTAGTTGTAGTTCACTGTGATGAAAATATTGTCTGATTTTGTTGTTTTTTTTCTCCTCAGGTCTCGAATTGGTTTGGCAACAAGAGAATTCGGTACAAGAAGAACATTGGTAAGTTCCAGGAGGAAGCAAACCTGTACGCCGTTAAAACAGCCGTGGATGCTGCCAATGTGTCGGCACAGGCCAGCCAGGCAAACTCTCCAGCAACACCCAACTCAGGTAAAGTGCACAGCAGCCCTCCCATCATCTCTAGCCGATAGTGAAACTACACTGCGCACACCGCTTGCCACAATCACGCTCCTGTCTACATGCATTTCATGCTGTTTTCATTCCAGTTCTGTTTTTCATCCGCTCTCAAGTCTGTTCTTGTCTGTCCGTCAGAAGATCTTTTTCCCTGTCATGGAGAATGCTTGTTTGTTGGTATTTGCATCATGTACTTGCTGGGTGAGATTTAGTTGTTGATCTGGTTTGCGTTGTAAAGCTGATCTGATCTGTATCTAGGTAACAGCTGT
Organism: Tor tambroides; assembly: GCA_021397915.2. Classification (NCBI taxonomy): domain Eukaryota; kingdom Metazoa; phylum Chordata; class Actinopteri; order Cypriniformes; family Cyprinidae; genus Tor; species Tor tambroides. Next base: position 14,476 of record JAFVLL020002294.1, on the reverse strand, counting down.
TTTGTAAACATCTGCGGGATAAAGCCGTCATAGTGTCATTTTCAATTGTCCTGGGCGGTATGACAGCATTCGTCGCATGTCCATAGAATTGTGTTAATGAGTGGGTGTTATTAGGCACAACGTGAATGGTTACATAACATCACAACTTGTTGCATTAATGTGACATTGTACAGATAGGAAGTTAATGTGCGATCACAGGTTTCAGGTTCAGTCAGGCAGAAGTTACAGTCTGTTTTTGAACTTATGCCAGACTTGTTCATTTGTTATGAATAATCTTATTCTTTTAGTTCCACATCCATCATGTTACAGAGGGAAAAAATACAACTGAAATCTACTTCATCTCATTTGATTTATGCAGGGTTTCCCAAACTGGGGTTTGTGAGGGAACTACAGGGGGTTTGTAAGTTCATGAAAAGCTAAAAATGAATTAAATCATAAAAATTTTAGTGCTGTCAAGTGATTAATTGCGATAAATCACATCCAAAATAAAAGTTTTGTTTACGTAATATATGTGTGTGTACTGTGTATATTTATTATGTACCTACAAATACACACACATGCATATATTTAAGAAAAATATTATGTTTATATATTAAATATATTTATATATAGTGTAAATTATATGAATATAAATATTTGTGTAAATACATGTAAATATTGTCAGAGCATGTGTACTGTTTGTGTGTGTGTGTGTATATATATATATATATATATATATATATATATGTATATATATATACACACATGCATACACACACACACACACACACACACAATAAATATAATAAATATACACAGTACACACAGTGTATTAATATGTAAACAAAAAGTTTTGTTTGGGATATTAATCATTTGACAGCACTAAAAAATGTATATTTTTAATAAATCAGTAAATATTAGGTAAAATAAATTATAAACTTTTATTATTATCCATATAAACCAATTACTGAAAAGATGGAATAATCTATTAATTTTCCTGCACGTCATGTGACCATTAACTGTGAATATGCTAATGTGTTGTTAAATTATTAAAATTACTTAAAATCTGAAGGGATACTGAAGTATATATTTAAGGTCAAAACATTGGTAATCCCTGGACTAAAATATTTAATCAGAATTAGATTGTCTAAATGTAGATGTGACCAAGTTGTTGTTAAATGAAACATCTCTCCGTTAAATTTCCATTACGTTATATAAAGTCGCTTATGATTGTTTTGATCATACCACCCACTCTCACCTCTGGCCCTGTGAGCATTCACTTTCATTTCTGGTTTTGCATGACCGTTTTCCTCTAAGGCTATGGCGATAACCAATAACTTTCCATTGATGACTAACACAGCCTCTTTTTTTTATCTCTGCCAAAATGATTGATGTTGTGTTGGCTTTTTGTTTAGCATTTTCATTTTACCTTCATATGCACACATGACACATGCACACACACTTGGTTAGAGTAGTTGAACCTCTATTTGCTCAGGAAGCAGAATGGAGAAGGTAGGTGATTTAACTTGGTATTGTCATTTTTAACAATACTCGGTCACCATGTATACTTTTAAACCCCACCTCCACATATCCTGTTACACATCCTGCGGCCAGTGTACCAACAATGCATCACATTATCTAGAGGAAGTAGGATGCCAAGTTGTATACCTCCATGTAAAGCAACAGTCCACATCAGCACATATGTGATCGCTGCTTCCCGTTGTTCACCTGTTTCTTCTGCCGTCTCTAGTCAGCGGAAATAGCAAACAGACCATCTTGTATTTCAGAATGTGGTTAGTTCTGATTTTCACGCTCACCATAGACAGCAGACAGATTTTCACCACACACTGTAGGCTTTTCCAAAACCCGACCCGGGCAGGGGTTGCGTGCCTGATGGGCTGCGTGTATTGCTGCAGGGTCGTCTGGGTCGTACACCCTCTCTCACGCAGGAGACGCCTACCTCGGGCTGCGTTCACTCAACGGGGATGGCGTCAGCGTCACTCCCGCTGTGCAGCAGCAGCAGGTAGGCACTGAGGACGTCCCCTCAATGCCCTTCCTCTTCCATACCTGCTCACAGTGTAGTGCTCTCTTCCCCTTTCCCCAATGATACAGCCCCAACCCGTGACATCCGCCTTAGCTCCCACCCCAGAGCGCTTCGGCTCACAGAGTCCTGAGTGTAGAGCTCTATCCTGAAAACGAACTCTGCCATCTTCCCTGTGGCATTGCTCCATTTCATTTCTTCATCAGTCATCCACAGTCATGTCCTTAGCCAGTCCTTTGTCTCCTTCCTGTTAGATGAACTCTTTTCATCAAGGGCTCAACAGTAAGGATGTACTACTGATGTCCCAAGGCCACTGAGAGTGTTTCTGAACAGTCACCTGCCCCATCACACCACTGCTGCATGTATTTATATGACTCGCAAATTTAGAAATGTAATGTCCAATAAATTGTTGTAAAATTATTTATATGAAATTTTCATTTTTATTCATAACATTTTATGTTAGAATTAAATAATAATAGTAGTCTTAATTACACTACTGTTAAAGTTTGCTTTGTAATGTCTTTGAAAAAAGTCTATTATGTGTTATAAGTCATATTTTTTTTAAGAGGAATCTTTTTTTTTTTTTAGGGATAGTTCACTCAAAAATGAAAATTCTGTCATTAATTACTCACCCTCATGTTGTTCCAGACCCGTAAGACCTTCATTCATCTTCGGAACACAAATTAAGATATTTTTGATCAAATCCGAGAGCTTTCTGACCCTCCATAGACAGCAACGCAACTGACATGTTCAAGGCCCAGAAAGGTAGTAAGGACATTGTTAAAATAGTCCATGTGACATCAGTGTTTAAACCTTAATTTCATGAATTCTACGAGAATTTTGTGCGCAAATAACCTAAAATAACGACTTTATTCAACAATTTTCCTCCTCTCGGATTTCATTAAAAAATATCTTAATTTGTGTTCTGAAAATGAACAAAGGTCTTACGGTTTGGAACGACATGAGGAATTGATGACAGAATTTTTATTTTTGGGTGAACTATCCCTTTAATTTTAAAGGCAGGGTAGGTGATTTGGTTCAAAAACATTTTTTGTTATGCTGGTTGAAAGTCTCTTCACATCCCAATAGTAATCACTAAGTGGTCTAAATGTATTTATATGAATTCATATCCTCTGTGGAAGGCATAGGACCATAAAATGTTCGTCCAATCATATCCCTCGGTCCGAGGACGACGATAGGCTGTCTTACCTGCCTGGCAACATATGTATTTGCATACCTCTGCGCACCCTGTTTGCGCAGTCATGATACGTCATCGCCACATTCCATCACGCTATTGCAGACCGAGCGAGAATGGAAGGCGTTATTATTGTAATATTATGTGCTTTGTACTGTATTGTTTTCTCACTGGTGAATGAGACCTGAGGTAATCTGACAGCATTGCATTCAACACATCTCTCATCGTGTCACTGTTCGTTAGCCTCTGGTCTGCTTGTGCGTGTTCATGTGCGTTATTTAATTATCCGAAATTGACTAAGAAAAGACTTAAGAAAAAAACATATAAATGGTGAAAAAAAAAAAAAAAAAATCATCCTTTATTGTGGTGGGGAGAGTGGAAGTATCAGTACAAATCTGAGCTACCTGCCAAAACACATCCTTATTGTTGAGCCCTTATATATTGTTCTGATGCCACATTTTCACTGTCAACCAGTTGTTGTTTTTGTACTTTAATTTTTCAGCATCTGGAAGGAATCAAACCTTGTTGTGTGTTAAAATGGTTTTTCACATCTGACTCTGAGAACTTTCAAATGTGTTTCTAAATTAAATGCATATCTGATGTGTGGTAATATTGTTCACATCAAAACACTAAGTTCTCATTCTTCTCGTAATTCATATATTTTGTGGACTGGTTTTACAATATACCCTCAAACATTCAAAAGAAACATGAAATTTGCTACTTTATTAGTGTGAGCCATTAAAGAGTGCAGAGTGGATCACTTTAAATGAGTGACACACTGAAATAGCGCATTGCAGATCAATTTGGACTAAAAGAGATGAAAATACTGTCATCATTTACTCACTTGTCGTTTCAAACTCAAAAGACTTTTGTTCACCTTCAAAACACAGATGAAGATATAGTCTCTTATCATTTTTGTCCATCCATTGAAAGTCTACACAACAAAACACTGACACTTGAAATTTTTCAAGTCTTTTGAAGAGACACAATCGCTTTATATGATGAACCGATTCAGATCAGGCCTTTGTTCACATATAAATGTCAATTATGACAGAATTTTCATTTTCTTTCATGAACTATAAACAGATGGGACATCACCATACTAGAGAATGATGTGGTTTAGGCAGTGCATTAATACATATATAACCTCACTACTCCTATGTTGTAGTTTGTCATTTTATTTATTTATGCATTTAGCAGATGCGACTTACAGTGCATTCAGGCTATACATTTTTTATCAGTATGTGTGTTCCCTGGGAATTGAACCCATGACCTTTTGCGCTGCTAACGCAATGCTCTACCACTGAGCCACAGGAACACTGTCATATCATTGACTAAGACACCAAGATTGTGATTGTGTTTGACCTTTGATACTGATGTGACGTATGTTTGCTGCAGGTGGATATCCTGCACCGTGCTACACACCTGACGGCAGGCTATGAAGATCTGTCAGGAAGTCCTCTTTACACCCCACACCGTCTAGACGTGAGTACAGCACTGACACACACAAACATTCTCAAGCAACAAACTGCTTTTAAAAGAAAAGCCATTTGCTATTTGTCTAAAAGTAAGAAACTGGGATGATCTTTAGTTCAGCCTCACATAGAGCATTAATCTGATGGTCTGTTGGTCTGTTGGTGTAGACCTAAAGATCAGTTGAAGGTCTGATGTTGGCTGCCTGCAATTTGTGGCTTGTACGTTTCCTGTTTCAGCATGTTCTGGTGTGAAAACTATATGCTCATCAGTCAACTCCAGCTAAATACTGTACGTTTGGGGACAGTATTTGAACAAACCCTGAAAACTAATTTTTTTTAACAAAAATTATTTTTGAAAATTGTATTTTTTTAATGTAAATTTTTAAAAATAATTTTATTAAAGATGACATTTTTAGTACTTAAATTTAGTCTTCAGTGTCACATGATCCTTCAGAAATCATTCTAATAGGCTGATTTGCTCCTCAAGAAACATTTCTTCTTATTATTATCAATGTTGAAAACAGTTGTTCTGCTTAATATTTATTTTCTTACTTTCCCCAGACTTTGGAAAGTGAGTGGATAATTTTCATATAAATAATATACAACATTCCATACATCCTTTTTGTTTTGGTTTTTTTAAGTCTTCAGTTTCATTGCTTATGTTACTTTATCTCATAGTGTTATTGTGACTCTCTCCCCAGGCTAACAACAGCTGGCAAGACAATACCAACCCTTCTTCCATCACCTCTCCACCAGGACCACCTGGCAGCATCCACTCTGACACCTCCAGCTAATGTAGCTCACGCTACACACACACACACACACACACACACACACACACACACAGCATCTCATCATCCAGTCTCGCCCGTTCTCTCCTGCTGCTCACAGCTTTCGTCCATCACTAGCAGATGTCAAAGGTCTTCAATAGTCCTCGTTCCACTTTCTTCAAGGTGTTCCAGGGTTCACACGCCGAACCAGACTATGTGAAACACACAGAACGTCACATTTGCTGAGGACGAGTCTGAATAAACCACATGTCCTCCTCAAAGCGTGAATGGTCTACGCCCAGCTCCACATAACCTTTCCTGTTTCGACCTGTCATGATGGGGATTACGCAACCGCTCCCTCCTTGCTTTTACCAAAGTGCTGTCAACGGTTGTCTCACCTTCCGCTCGTCGAAGAACAACCTCAGACAACTAAACCACGAAAACGCCATTCAGCCCGCTTTTTAGTACTGCTTCTGGCTTTCTCACAAAACAATCTGTCCTGCATTGTTCAACGTTGTGTTAAGCACAAATCCTGTCAGTAACACTTTGAGCTGATGGTTGGATGGAGAGGAATCCATCAGCGTAAAGGTACGCCGGACATTTGAACACTTTAACTAGCTGATCGCAAGAGAGTTCGGCGTGAAACGGGAGTGAAGAGTTCGACGAAGAGCGATTGATGTGCGGTCGGCTACTACGCATTTCCTCAGTCCACTCTCTCAACAGTTGACATTGACCTTGTTTTTAATAGTTTAGCTACAGTGTTTTTCCTGCAGCCTTTTTTCCCCCCGACAAAGATGCACCAGCCGCCAAATAAAAGACTCGACAAGAACTCGACCTTGTGTTTGGAAAGGGGTTGGATGGATAGCTGGAGTATTCGTTTGGATTGGGACACGGGTGGGTATTTAGAAATATTTTTAAAGGGAAAGAAAAAAATATTCCACTGTCTTCCATGCATGTAGGGTGTTGAGATGTTTTAGTGATTCCATTTAGCCTAACTTTTTTTTTTCTTTTTTCTTTTTTGACAAAAAAAAATATATATAAAAGGAGAGTAACAGACCAAATAAATGAATGAACTTCTCCAGAAACGAAAACTTCATACTGCCCAATCCAGTACTTCATGCTGGTGTTTGGTTTCTCTAGGATTTCCGTGGTATTTCATCGCACGTTTTCATAACAGGCATCCGTGACACGCCGACCACGATACGCGCAAACCTTTCTGAGGAGGCCATAGCAGTTAATCAATAACTCCGACTACGAAAACCGTTACAGATATCACAAAGTTTTTTTGGTTCGCCGTGTGCTATGGCCTCTCATGTTACTGTTGTATACGGCTGTCTGTTTTCTAAGGGTTGGGTTGTCTCGTCACTCACTCGTGCTTTTGAACTGATTGTATTGTACGTGCAATTGAAAGCACCTGTTCCTTGGTATAGCATGCTGTCTTTTTTTTTCTATCTTTCTTTTATTGTTGTTGCCTACAATTTCACTAAACAAAGGAACTCTGTTGTTTTGTAATCAGTTAACATAGCCAAGCAACAAGGGCTTTTCTCCTTTCAAATTTAACCAAAAATAAGCACTGGATGTGTTGTGATTTGAAACAGATGGACTAAAGCTAGTAGAGGAACATCAAATGAATTGATATTTACTTTTTCCAGACAAGTTGTTTGTATTCCCGGAACTTGTTTTTGTTTTGCTGTTTTTTGTTGTTGTTTTTTTGCCAAGTTTACCTTTAGTCGCAGAAGCACCAGGGCGTTTTGATATATGAATGGAAATTCTATATATTACACAAAGGACTAAATAACATTGAAATGTAAATTGGGGTTTTGTTTATATGTAAACATGGAAAAACAAACTCTGAGGAGCTTTTCAAGCTATTATTGTGTCCTCTATAGATTACTGTTAGTTATAAACATTTCATATGGGTATCTCCAACTAATGCTATTACTACACCAAATTTCTTTGTTTTCTTTTCTATCAGTCATCTATGGATGTCACTGTACAGATTGTGGAATGTTTCAGTGTATTTTCTCTTTTTGTATGCGTTTTTTTTTTTTTTTTTTTTTTTTTAAATCGCTGGGGGTTTTGGATTCGCTCACGAGCAAGAGTAATATTTGTTAGTCTTTGTAATATTCATTTTAACGTTTCAGTTACATTTTATTTGGATCGGGAGTCTTGAGTGTTATTTTTTTGTGTGTGGTTTTGTCAAAGCTGGTAGCATTTGTTTGAGGTGCTGTGAAAATCCACTCCTTTGATCGTCACACTACTAAATTGCTGAAATAAAATGCCTCATTGGACTAAATGCATAAGCTGCGCTGATTCTGAACACTACATATCATTGGTAGATTTAGAGCTCCTAAAAGTGCATCTGTAGAATCGGTTTGGAAACTTGGGATTATGATCTGAGGTGGATTCCACAGCACCTTATCAAATGACAACGACATTTTTTCTCGATTTTTATCATTATTTTACTAGAATTGTAGTACACGCTTCCTTCTGTATTTACCATTCTCTCCCTCCTCTCTACCTCTCCTCTCTCCATTTCACTTGTATATAAACCCCACCATTTTCAGACTTGGTAGTCTGTATAAACTCCTTTTATACCTCAACTTTAGAACTGTTCTAGTGAGAGAGAAAAAAAGAAATATGAGAAAATTGTAGTGTTCCTTATTAGAAAAACAAAAACTAATAAAATAATCTAGTGTGCTTTTGAGCCTGTAGTTGTTTTTTCTTTTTCTCTCTTGTTGCTGTTCATTAGGTTACGATCCGTAAAATGATCTGGTTACGGTGGTTATGAACGAGTCTGCCATTTTTCAACGCGCTAGCCGATCGTCTCGCCCCTGCCTGAATATTTATGCGGCATAAGGACAATAATATGAGGATCACAATAAATCAGACCTTTTCTCCTCATCTCAAATTGATTATGTGCTCTGTAACAACTCGGTTTGGTGAATTGAAACACAGCCCACAGTCTGCACAGAGTAAAATTAGAAACACTGCAAACAAAACATCATTGTTTGTTTCAGGTGGGGCTTTCTGTATCAAAACATTTCTGAAGAGAAGTCAATAATTCATGATCATTTGAATTGAAAATCACTATCAATTCCCACCACAGTGTCAGGATTTTCCTATGTGGTTTCTAAGGTGGTTGTTAGTATGTTGCTTGGTTTTTACACAATGGCCCAAGTCTGTGTTATTCTGGTCTCTTTCTATTCAAGTCTATAGAATTTCAGTGCCAATGTCTTAATATTATCAGGGGTATGAAGGTAAATTTAAGGGAACGGTATGTCAACAGTTCTCAAATGCAAATGTCCAGAGAGAACACAATTAGTTATACATCTGAGTTTAAAAATACAACTTCCAACCAAGCTCCATTACTTTTTAATTAATTTTAAGAAAGGTTTTGGCTTGAATATCTGTGCTCCCAACCATTAGAATATGGGAAAAAAATTCTGATCACACTGCAAAAGTGATGTTCTTTCTCAGTATTTCAGTCTTGTTTTCCAGTGCGAATGTCTAAAGATCTTAAAACAAGATACTTGAGAAACAAAATGACATAAGTGAGTTTATAATTACAACAATAACAAATATCGGCCAGTGAGCTCAGAAAAATCAACTTAATTCATAGATAAAACAAGCTGTCATACCCAATTGACAGATGTTTGTTCAAATTTTTCAATAATTTACATTTGCATCTCAAATAAATGTATCCTGATTGAAGGATGTTTAGATATTTATATTGGAAAACAAACTAAGGAAAATTTGTGTGTGTGTGTGTAATGCATGCAACATTTAACACCATGACTTCATAGAATAAGACTTTCTGCTCAAGACCCACAGAAACCCTGCGTTAGGCTTTTTTGATTGCTTTTAGTCTGTAAACAATCTGCAGTAAAACAGAAAACACTTGCCTGAAACGCTTCATTTGTAGTTCTACCATTACTTCTGTGGCTGTGTCACCATTTTACACATTTACATAATGTCCGTCTACTGGGTGCTTTGGCCCAACCTCAAAGAACAGTTGTGTAAGTGATTTCGTACAGAGGAGATGCTGGTTTTTTAACACCCATGGCATAGTTACCATACATATAATACTGTTTACAGCTGCTCATGAAGCCTCAGGAGCTGAAACCCGATTATAGTAAGGGGAATTACATTTCTGACACACTTTAAGCGGTTGACCAATCAGAAATTCAAAGACACAGGAACAGAGGGTGAAAAGAGGCGCTGCAGCAATGTACAGTATGAGAAAAATAAGGTTTTTGAACTTTAAAATCATGCAAATGTATTCAAGTAGACCCCAAAAACTACTTGTACTTGTGAATGAGCATAATATAGGCACTTCAAAATGAAAATCTGCAAGTCTGATTTGTTAGAATAATAATAGCACCAAACTAGATCATAAAAGTTGTCGGTTTCAGATCTGGTATTTTTCTGTGTCTGATCTTATTCCAAAGAAAACAGAAAGGTCCAAAAAGGGCCGTTTTATGAATATTAACACTTGTGCTTTGGGAAAAGGAAAAACTTCCTGTGAGCAGCCAAAGTGCCTGTGCCTCGTAACTAGCCGACACAAAAGACTCCAAATACATCCATTGTCAAAGAGAGACAAAAGCATGTACCAAAACAAGCTATCAAAAATGAAGTATTATTTACTCTTTGTACAAGCTGTGATCATTTCACTAAGCAAATACAAAGTCCACTTATTTACACTGAGAAATACTTTTTCTATAAAGACAATAGGCTTTGTGGCGAACTGGGCTCTAAACTGGTGGAGTTATTGCTGTTTTTCTCCAGGAGTGCCCCTGTTTTCACAGGCTCAAAGCGGATGCCAGAAGGCCCCTCATGCTGGCGCATTCTTCTCCAAGGGAAGCAGAGAATGCGTTTGTAAGTGGTCCTCATGTCCTCGTCCCGGAACGAGTAGATGATGGGGTTCACCAGAGAGTTACACTCGGCCAGAACCAGGCAGTACTTTTCATATTTAAGAACCTGACATTCACTGCAGCTGAGACCGTCCAGTAACAGAATCACCAGACCCGGCGTCCAACAGATCACAAAGGCACCTGAGAAGAAAGAAAGAAAGAAAAAAAAAAAAAAAAAAAAGGAGATGAAGAGTGCAGGTCCGCGTACAGTTTGGTTTACGAGATGCAAACCACCACAGCATGCAAAAAAATTGCATCATCTTGCAAAGAGTTTTATACAGCAAGCATTGAACCGCACTGTGAACAATGGATAATGAAATTATACAACACAAAAGGGGAGATCTACACATACACAAAACTGTGCACAAAAAGTTTGTAGAATTTCAATAGTTGCAATTTAACATTCAAAAAAAAGTCACGTAAAACGAATACAGTAATGTGGACGAAAGTGACAGTTAAGACTTTCATAATATTGTAAAATAATATCCATTTCAAATAAATACTGTTCTTTTGAGCTTTCTATTCTTCAAAGAATCCTGAAAAAAATTATCATTATAATAAAAATTAAATAAATTGTTTCTGGAGCAGCAAATCAGCATATTAGAATGATTTCTGAAGGATCATGTGACACTGATTCAACTTTGCATCACAGGAACAAATTACATTTTAAAATATGATAGAGAACAGTTATTTTAAAGTGTAATAATATTTTACTGTATTTTTGATCAAATAAATGCAGCCTTGCTGAGCATAAGAGACTTCAAAACATTACAAATCTTACCAAACCTAAGTGGTGTGGTAGTGCATATTATTGTTTAATAGCAATTCATGTATTATTCATTATACATTAATTAATGTTAGTAGGGTAATCTTAGGGTAATTTTGATTAGCCAAGATTCATACATGCTGTAAAAGTTGATTGTTAGTTTATGATCCGTAATGGATCAACTAATATTAACAAATTAATAATTACTGTAAGGCTTTACCCAAGTAATTAAATATTTTCCTAACACTTTGAATACATGATTGTACACATCTTAAGAAATATATTTAAAAAATATTTTACATATACAGATAATTTATAATAGTGATTACAGTGATTTTTTTTTTATATGAATCATTAATTGATAAATATCACAACATGATGTTTTACAACCTCAACTGAACTTTTCCTTGTCATAAAAAGATCAAATTATCTGATAACATTATGACTGGCCATTCCTGAGGTTTGTGCAATATTATTTTAATGTAAACTGTGTCATGTCATTTCAGCGTACTCATAATAAATTTCTATCTATTTTATATTTGTACACTTGTTAGTTTAATTATAACGTATAATTTACTTGTGATGTATATTTACTCACAACAGTACTATGTGCTCAGTCAATGCATTTCTCTCCACACCACTGCAGTTTAATCCACTGAATGGATTACCCCAAAATCTTAGGGTAACTAAAATAACTGATTCCAGCAAGAGGTACAAAATAAGCAGGTGCTAGACAAGCAAATCCGAACCAAACCGGTTTGTTAAATGTGTTTTGGGGTTGACAGACTTGTTTTGTTTTTCCCAAAAACAAGTTAACAGTACTTCACTACACAACTGGAAATAAATAAGCCATTTTTTCATTTTCAAATTAGTTTCCAAAATAGAAAATTAAACTTTCACTCAGTCAACACACAATGAGTAATCTCACAAATGCCTGAAGTCTACATAAGAGTCAAGGCCTTACCCAGAATCATGGACATGGTCTTCATGAGGCTGATGACCGTCTGATTGTTCGAAGGCTGATCCGTGTGCGGGGACATTACTCGACTCCGGCGGCGAACGTAGATGAAGATGTGCGTGTAGACGGCCACCATGATGAAGAAGGCCATGAGGTTGACGATGGCCCAGAACACCAGGAAGCTGCGGGAATACAGCGGCGCTACTGTGCAGCAGGTGGACAGGTCACAAACACAGTTCCAGCCCATGGTGGGCACCAAACCCATGAAGACAGCCACCAACCAGATGGTGACTATCAGCATCACCACACGCCACCTGGTCATGGTGCTGTGGAGCTGCATGGTGAAGATGGTCTGATGGCGCTCCACTGCCACCGCCAGCAGGTTGACCACAGACGCGGTCAGGCTCATGTTGATCAAAGCTCCACGAATAAACCACTCTTTGATGGTCAAACCGATGGTCCACGGCCCCGTGTGGAAAACGAGGTAGAGATAGGAGATGCCAGCGAAGAGGTCTGCGGCTGCCATGTTCCCAAGTAAGTAATAAATGGGAAAGTGGAACTGTCGGTTGATGATTATGGCCACTATGACCAATATATTCGCCAGAATAATAAAGACACAAATCGGGAGCCCGAGGCCGACCACAATAAAGTCATGAGTGCGCCAGTTCGGGCTAATGGGCTTGCCAGTCTTGTTGTAGAAGTAGGACACTGGATTGTCATAAGCCTCACAGGTAGAATTAAATAGCATTATTAGAGAAGTAGTTAATGTAAATAAGTTGAGGCCGTTTAGTTGCTGCCAGTTTGGCCAATTTTTCCTGATGCTGTAATCCTGATGATATGATCAGCCACCATTTGAAATAATGCTTTTACATATCATAAAAACGTGCCAATGTTGCTGCTTACAAGGCGTGTCTTTTATTGTTTTCCAACCCTAAAACACAGGAAGACGTGAGGACAACAGCATTATCTGTCCTTATAAGTCCAACAAGTGAATAGGTTAATCGTTAACAAGAAAGTAGAGGATATGATACTAACTAGTCTTCATATAGACGTACATTACGCTAGATTTGATTTCAGCGCAAATTAAGATCTAATGACGTTCAGCCCCCCAATTACAATACTAGAGTAGCTGCATAGTTTATTAGCCTACTTAAACACATGAGTTTTCGGAGCAAACGTGAAGACCAGAACGAGAAATGAAATTAGTTTGTGGTTACTGTTACTTCTTATATTCAGTGAGAACTGGACGAAACATTTCTACTCAGAAACACACACTGACTTTATTCGCCCCTGCAGAGGTACACTGTACAGTTTGGCTCGGTTGTCAGCACAAAAACAACAACTACTACTTTGTTCTTAAACGACACTAGAAAAAAAAAACACTTACCGTTGCCAGAGCTTCAGAACAAACAAAGAAAACACACATAACAGCAGCTCAGAGTTGGCCGACCGTGTGTCGGTGTTTTCGGCACTCAGGCGCTCGCCGGAAGTTCGTAGAGACGTCTTCGCCTGAAGAACAAGAGATCTGAGATTCAACGAGATCCCCTTGTGCGCCTCCCTGAAAGCTGATTTGATGAAATCACCGCCCGAAGATCCAATGAACGCGAGACTGTTGTTCAAAACGTTTGGTGACAGGTTTAGAAAGTAAATATTTCAATTCATTTCCCAGAATCTGCTACGGAGTGTATGGCAGGCCGTTTTCATATTTATTCCGTAATCCATGTAAACAAGATTTCATGTAGGTTTCAATAGACAGTACTAATTTAGTTATTCGTAACTATTAGAATAGTAGTACCCATTCAAGTTTTTATTACTAAATGAATATGCAATAGTACATTAGGCACTAATATTATTAGTAGCATACTAGTAACTAAAATGTTACTAGTAACATTTTAAGTGAATTATTATAAAGTGGACATTCTGACTTGTCATGACAAGTACAAGAGCTATAAAAATGTTACACAACTGGGAAAGATAGTCTCCTAATGAAAAGTTGGAAGTAAAAATTGGATCAAATACCAACATACAGAGTCAAAATGGAATTCAATAACGAAAATGTAAAAATGAAATGTTATTTAATTAAATACTATTTGGGCAGTGACTAATTTAATAGATAGGCTTCTTGTCATCACTATTGGAGAAAATTATTCTAGTTAGGAATAAATGTAATAGCTTGCCATATGAGGTGAACACACGACTAAAGTGGCAAGAAATTAATTAAAAAATTGGTTTTGTCAACCACAGTCCTTCACAAAATGTATTTTCATTTAGATTTATTTGCATGTAAACAGTAACTTAAACAACACTCGCACTCTTTTTGCGACAGTTGAGAGACTGACAAACCCCCCAAGTCAGATTCCCAGTGAAATGCTCTCCGAC
>JAFVLL020002293.1:0-34169 GCA_021397915.2 Tor tambroides | reverse complement strand
AGATCTTGCATGGAGCCCCAGACCGAGGGAGATTGACAGTTATTTTGTGTTTCTTCCATTTGCAAATAATTGCACCAACTGTTGTCACCTTCTCAACCAAAGGAGTAATCATAGTGATGTTTGCCTTGGCAAACACTGCTAATTCTTTTCTATCACTGAATTTCCCACACCACATTCTTCCAGACTCTCTCTTCATTAGCATTTCCCTTGCTTTGCTATACAGTCATCAGCATCAACAGGCTGTGAATAGTGACAGAAGCATCACCTGCTTCTATTTCCCATGACTGAAAGAGATCCATTACAGCTAATCAACAGATCTCTGCTCCTCTCGGCTGTGACCTCTGGTGAACTCAACCCATGCTTTGCTTTTTACTGTGCGTGTCATATCCAAACCAGGTTTGTGTCATTCGCACACGAGCCGAGTGACCCTCACTGACAGTCCCAGTCAAACTGTCAGATGGCGTTAGGATAAAAATAATGGCTGTAGAGCCGAGTGAACAAAAGGATAAGCTGCTTTTGAAGGTAGTCAGCTGACAGCAGCTTAATGGAGCACTTGTTTAACTCAAGGTCACAGAAGTTCATTTTCACAGATTGCCAGTTACAGCAGTGTATGAGGGAGGAAGCCATTACACACCCCAAAGTGCTCACAGAACCCAGGAAACACAAGAACTTCTAGCAAGCTAGCATGGCCCTAAAGTGGTGTCTGGAGAGCGTCAATGTGGTTTATTGGTGTCATATAAAGTATTTTTAGATCAGCTCAGCTGGCTTTGATAAAGACTCTTCACTTTAAATCACACTATCCCTAAATGTGCTATTAATAAACCCGCTTTTTCAAAGTATGTGAACACTTGTTGGATCACTGTGTACAGAGGATGTTCTGATTCATGCTGCTATATAACCAAGTGTTCCTGGTTTTTATTCCTGGATAAGTTTTTGGTAAATTGTGTTGCTTTCTAGTCAGGAGATGACAACTGGAGATGACAACAAATGAGGGTCCATGTTGAATGAACATCCCAGATAACATCTGATATTTTATACCAATTTTGAATATTCTGTCTTTTCGGTTTTTGAATTTTAATGGATGAGCGGTGTTCCAAGAGTGCTGATATAACAGTCCAACATTACTGGGACTTTTCACTCTTTGTATCACTCCACTTGTTGTGTTTGCACATTTCAGACAAACTCTAGCTGTGTCTCATTTCGAAGGTTGCATTTGTCGGCCACATGTGTCATTAAGAAAGTCTCATTTCAGAAAAGTAACGATTATAAAATTAACTGTTATTCCCCGAGATGCATAAATTATTGTAATTTCTTTCTTTCTTTGTGATGTAATGGTTACTTTTCTGAAAAAAGGCAGCCTCAATGACGTATGCAGCCAACAAATGTGACCTCCAGAGACACAGTGTGTTGGTCTGTGCCCAGGGTGTCCAATCCAGCTCCAGGAGGGCAAATTTCCTGCAGAGTTTAGCTCTAACCTGCCCCAACACACTTGACTGGGCGTTTCGTAATCCTGAAGACCTTCGGGTGTGTTTAATCAGGATTTAGGCTAAACTCTGCAGGATAGTGGTCCTCCAGGAGCAGAATTGGGAGCGCTTGGTCTGTGCATTATTTGTGGGGATTTTTCAGTTTCTGCAGGTTATAGTTACCACTGGGTGCGACTTTATGAGAGAGTCACTGGGTGCGTTCCAAATCTGAAAAATGCTGTCTCCAGTGAAGGATACGTCACTGAAAAATCCCAGCCACTAACACACAGACAAAATGTTCCCAATCCTGTTCTTAGATCCTGCAGGGTTTAGCTTCAATCCTGATTAAACACACCTAAACTAATCAAGGTCTTACTGGACACTTCCAGGCATGTGAGCTAAATTCAACTGTTACTTTGTTTCTTTGATATCCCACAATCCCATGCGTTCGATTCCATGATGGCTGAGAGAAAAAATAATAAATAAATAAAGTGGTGTCTGAAAGTTGTGGTAGGTGGTTTTCAGTTGCAGTTATTAATTTGTCTAAAAGTGTTTTTGAAGAACTTTTTTGACTTTTGATTTTATCTAGTGAGAAATTAAAAAAGGAATTTTGTGAGTAAAGACACTAATATCCTTGCTCTTCCCTACAGGCTTTACATAATATTCTCTCTGTCCAGTGTGTGTGCATAACCTCGGTGAAGTGTTATTGTTCAATGTTAGCAGATATTAAAACTGAAGCACCATGTTGAGTGGCCCCATTGATGCAATATGATCTTTTGTTTGCTCTTGATGAAGCACTCCGCAATGACATGAAACAGAGAAACACTGAATGTCACGGAAAGAGTATTAAATGCAGGAGAAGATCAGATACAAGTCAAATCCCTGATCCCAGAAGATCATTGTTATATAATAGTACTTCACACAACAGCAAAGACTATTAATGTGATATGCGTAAGAACACACTGCCCTTCTGTGTTTGTCTTTGTCTTCATTTAATAGACAGGATGAACAAGCGTTCTCCCTCCATAGCTCTTTTCTATTGTGTTGTTAAAAAAGTATTTTAAAGTAAAAATAAACTGAATTTAGTGTGGCCCTGTTGTTCTAATTAGACACATTTTCCTGGCTCTATAAACTTGGATTGAACTCAGTTTCCATCCACTCGTAGGAACATAATGAGGAAAGACTTTACGGTTGGCCATGAAACAGTCTCTGAGTAACCTCAAGAGGTTGACAGAGCTTGTTAAACAGGTAATTCAGCATGTGGAGCACCTGTTAGCTCTGGAGTTACTAAGAAGATGACTCACGAATCATTCTCAGGAATCAAAGAACATCCAGACCCACCAAAGCCTTCTCTGCCTCCCACACCTCACATTTATCTGTCACTCTTACACTATGAGAAACACTGAATGTGACTACAATAGTTACCACATTATATGGATAAAAATCATTATGCAGACTTGTTATTCAGTGAAGATTATTCAGTGAATAATTGGACTGTGAATAACATCCGCCCTAACTCCCATTGGTGTGTCTAAGTGAGAAGTAGCAATGGCCAATTTATGAATGAATGATTGTACTGAGTAAGATTTTTTTTTTTTTTTAATTATTGGTTCTTATCCAGTTGTAGCAACATAGGAGGAATGATTCCTTTTATAATTCTTTTGTGCTGCATTTGAAAATTTAATGTCTTCCTTTTTGGAAAAATGAAAGCTTCAGTGCTCATTTATTGTACCGACATGAAAAAGTGCAACCAGCATCTTCTTTTGTGTCCCATGTAAGTCATCCAGGTTTGGAACAATGTGATTAAATTGTGTCAAAATTATTTAGAGGAGAATCATTCCTTTAAGCAAATGAAGTAAAACAAATTTATAAATTATTTAAAGGTAGCATATTGAAATGATTTGTGGCTGTAGGCACTGTTTGTTTAATTAGAACGAGGAAGCAACAAATGGGATACTGCTGAGGTTTTTAATCAAAACTCTTGCACACAAGAAGCACAAGGTCAAAGGGAGACTGAGCATATTTACCAGTCGAGCAGTTCATCTTTCAGCAGTAAGCACCATCCAACTAACCACAATCAAGTGCTTGTATGAAACTCCTAAACAGAACCAACTGATCACATACATGGAGTTTTGCCTAAAAGCACAGTAGTGACCCACTTACAATGTGGGACAATAGTTTGTGGTCTGAGGATTTTATGTTTATCCTGGACAAAAGTAATTGGTTGTGAAATCATGCTGTGAATGTTTTCATCCAGAGAGACTGGGCTGCTTGTTAAAATAGATGAACGGATGGAGCAAAATATTGGAAAAGCTCAGAGAAAGTTTTAGAAGAATTCAAATCACAAGAGGTGTGGAACACTCCTTGTAACTTATTGAAAGCTTGAAAATATCATTGATCTATAAATGAAGATTGTACTAAGTGTAGGCTAATGTATTACACTTAGTATGTAGTCGTCTGCTAAATGACTACTTACTAAGGGCCAAATAAACGCAGTCTCTAAATATAATCTATAACATTTGATTAAACTATAATTCATATGAATAATTACAAATTGAGAAGACACTATACATGTAAATATATGGTATTATATTAAAATAATTAAATACATATATGCTGCTTAATTTTTTTTGAGGAAACCATGACACATTTTTTGCAGTATTCTTTGATGAATAGAAATTTCACAGCATTTTATTGAAATATAAATCTAACATTGTAAGTGTCTTTACTGTCACTTTTGATCAATTTAATGCATCCATGCTGACGAAAATTAAAAAAACAAAATTAAAAATTAAAATTAAAATCTTTCCCCAAACTAAGATTATAAGAAATAAAAAAATAAGAAATAATACAAAGAAAATCAGCATTTCAGAATAATTTCTGTAGGATATGACTGAAGACTGCTAATGGCTGCTGAAAATTCAGATTTGCTATCACATGAATAAATTACATTTTAAAATATATTAGAAACCAGCTCATTTAAATTGTAATAATATTTCAGAACAGTACTGTTTTTATTGTATTTTGAATAAGATAAATGCTGCCTTGGTGAGCACAAGAGACTTAAATAAATAAATAAATACAATAGCAATTATTGTAATAAAATTAAGAATTCAGAAAATCTGACCTTTTCCACCTGATGTTAATAATCTTTATTATAGAAAAATGCTAATGCAAAAATCATCAAATCATCAACAACAATAACAATGATAATTTAAGAATATCTAAGAATTTAAATAATTTCTACAGGCCACTAATCAAGCCATTTATTTATTTTATTTTTTTACATTAACCATGTAAACTCAAATCTCAAATGTGACATTTACTTATGGGTCTGTATAATTTAGCAAGCTACTCAATATGAAACTGTGGAATCTGACTATGAGGCGTGGAGTTCAGGTTATATAATCAGTGAATGTACAAAATGATGCAAGCATCAACACCAAACACAATAGCACACGACAAGTAAATAATCCAAACCTCAAAGGCAAACAAAATCTTAAGACATGGCATTAACCAAGCCCAGTAAAGACAACAAAAGATGAAACATTCAGAGATACAGTACAGTAGGTGCTAGCAACACTTCACAAAGAGCATGAGAATAGTGAGATTATAAATAAACAGTCAACAGAAACCAGGTGAAAATAATCAGTTTCTCTACAGAATTCTAGTGATGGTGCCCTCTTTTGGTGAGGCAGTGTAACTGCAAATATTAGTGTAACTGCAGTTGACATCAACTACAATAGCAGCAGACAAGAATAGCCCACTACACATTTCACCTTGACATAGTATGACAATATTTAATATGCATTCAGTACTTAAAAGGCCTAAACATTAGCAGATCTACTAAAATACATGAGATAATGTTCATAATGCAAAACAAGCATTCGACATTCTACACATAAGAGCAAATATTTACAAATAATGTGTGTTTTATTGAGTAAGTGACCTCCAGTTATAATCTCAAAAGCTTTAAAGTTATATTTTGGGCTTTTACCTTTATTTGAGTAGACAGTTGAGGAGAGACAGGAAGTGAGATGGATCTGGAAAGAACAATGAAACAGGAAACTGAACTCACTGCACTGCACCCACGATGCAATGCACTCCACTTGACCTTTCATTTTAAGTGTGAATACATATTATAGTAATAACAGTAAATTATCCATAATTGCATGCAACCAACCCTAAACCAAACCCTAATCCTAACCCTATGTTATTTATAATATTATTATCAGTACTTAAATGTATAACTTCACTATGACAAGTAAAGTGTGACTACAGATTCTCATTGTTTATTGTTTAAAAATGGCTATACCGGCGCACTATTTTTTTAAGTAAACCGTATACGGTGTATAGTATAGTACTTAGTAACTAGAAAGCTAGTATTTCATTCCAAACATACAGCTCTGCTTGTACACTGCACATTTTGGCAAATGTAGTATGTCATTTGTATATTCCATTCATATGGTTTGCATAGTGCTGTGCATTGTGTATATATATATCAACTAGTATTGCAGAATACTAAGACTAGTGTGGAGCATACTGAACATAACCAGAGAATCCTATGTATGTGTGATCCGTATGAATACACAGAGAGGTGATAAACTCACATTCCTTCCACCTCAGCTGCTGTGAAAAGTCACCTTAGCAAACACAGCTAACGCTAACTTCACTCGACCGATCGTGTTTCACATGAGATCCCTTCCTTGTTTCACCTTTGATCAATTAGCTTTTTATTTTAAAATATTACTGTACTATTATTAGTGATTGGTTAATAGCTGCATTTTGTTGTCAGATATAAATGACCACTAAACTGTAATTGAATGTTGATATATTTTCTACATAGCTGTGCTAGTTTCTTTTTCTTCATATTCTTTATATTCCATGTACATTTATTATCTTGTACAATAAGTGGGCATGCATAAGCAGGATAATGTAGTAAAATAAACCCCATTTTAGCACCTGATCAGGATATATATATTGTTTGGCACAAAAAAAATAAAATAAAAATAATATCTTCTGTCTAGTACTTCATCATGATTATTCTGAATTTGCACTCAATTTTAATCAGAAGAAAGCTCCCGCAGTGCTGATCCATGTGTGGATATTAATATCAGTATGAGCTGGCAGATAGAAATGTGTCATGCTCTCAGTCATTCACTATCAGTTACCGGCGCGAGTAAATCATCTCACTTTCCTTAACATGTAAGGGCAGGAGCTATGTTTAGTACATCAACATTCTCAAACACATGGGAACAGCTCTTCCACAGAGTCAGTGAGTGTTAAACGTGTCTAAAACAGAGCCTCTGAGCTTTCATTAATAGACACAGATTGTGACAGAGACCTTCACACCAATCACGCACCACACACACACAAACACACAGCTCCTGTATGTGCTAAATACCATGTGTATGTGTCTAAATATTACATGGTTTGTGCCGTTTACCACATTCACACAGTAGTCTGGGCTTTTCCTATAGACAAAGACTATTATATCACTGCACAAGAAGATAAGTGGAAGTGAAGTGAGTTTTACGTCTGTGTAGTAGCCTTATTATAAATGAAGGTTTTGTGCCCTCTAGTGAGGAACCCAGAGCATGACAGTAGCTGCTGTCAGCCAATAGGATCTGCCTGGTCTGAAGATGTCAGCAAAACACAATGAATTCTGGGATGTAACAGATATTGCAAATAGCCCTTTGTTTCATCCATCTAATGCAGGGGTACCCGATCCTGGTCCTGGAGACCTACCCGCAAAGTTCAGATCCAACCCTGTGTTTGATGCAGGAACCGGATTGGGCACCCTTGCTCTAATACTGTATGTCTTTAATAAATTTGCATCTTCTATCCATCCATAGAATCCATGAGGATGCAAATGTTTATACTGTATGCTGTTAAAATCTCTCATAAATGTAAAAGAGACAGCATAAGTTTCAGGATAATCAAATATATAGGCAAAAATAAAATGCAATTTACAGGGAATTTACATACATTAAAAAAAGGTTCAGAAGTTATATTGTTAAATTCCTAATTTAAAGGAATATCTTATCTTAAATTGTACTCATCCTCAGGCCATTCAGATGTAGATAAGTTTGTTTCTTCATCAGAAAAGTGATTGGGTGCCAGAAGCCATGATTTAAAGTTAAAATGTCTTAATGATAAATTTGTTTCTTACAAACATGCAGCTTTTCTCTTTACAAGATATTTATTGATGGACTGGAGACGTGTGGATTATTTGTGGATTATTGTGGTGTTTTAGGAGCTGTTTGGACTCTCATTCGACACTTTCTAGTTAGTGGATCATGTTAATGTTTAATGGTAGTTAACTCTGCCAGGACACTTGTGTGAACTTGAGGGGAAATAGTGAGATGCAATTTTATATGAATTAGCCACAGGTTTGCCAAAATGTAAAACAGTTACAAATTATGAGACTGTGTTGTGGGAAAATGACAAAACACCGCCTGAAATAAAGTCTCAAATGCCTCTGAAAACTGGCATTAGCGAAATATTTCAGTGTTCTGATGATACTTAGTATGTTTGTATGTTTCCAAAAGTATCCAAAAATGTTCTGGGTCCACAAGGCAAGAACTTTTTTGGTGCTGCTCCAGTGTTTCCTCTAGGATTTTTTCCAGCTGTGGTGGCAGGACTATTTCCCATGGGCCACACCCCCTCACCACCCAAGAATCACGTGCACTCAGAATTGAATTTATTATAACTAAAAAAAGACAAGTAAATAGTCAATAATAAAATATGAATGAATAAATTAATTACAATAAATGGCAAAAACAAGATACAAATTAAATTTGTAAATCTATTCAACTGTAAAATAACACTGGATAGTCTTCACTGTATAAACAGACAATAATGCAGCAGGTTTATTTAGGCTGCTGTCTCTTTAAGACCTCATGCATACTGTTACACAGGGCTCTATGCTTACTCTTCTTTTTAATTAAAAAAAATTAGGAGCACCTTCTGATCAATAATCAAAAGTTAGCCTTCCTAATACGAGGTGATATTTGACTCCTTAAAGTGATTTACAGGGACATTTCCTTTTTACATTTGGCATTTTTCTAACTTTATTAAACGTATGTCATCTATGTCAAATTTAAAAATGTATATTTATAAGCTTTTTGGAATTTATAATTTAAACAATATAAGTAGAATAAGACAAGTAAGTTAGCAATCATATGAAATTAATATTAATAAATTAATTTGTACTACAGAGGTGGCACAGAAGAACATAAAAGTGGCTTGTAGGTACGTTTAATGAGGCTCAGAGGTGGCATGAGTGCAATTAAATTCAAAAATTCATGTTGAGATTAATGTTTTAAATATAAAATGTTGAATATAGAAATATTGATTTAAATAACTGAAATTACACCGCCAGCAGGTGGCGGCATGTCACTGATTTTATCACTGAATCATTCATTCAATTGATTCGTTCGAACGGCTGATTCATTCAGGAATGAAGCAAGTGACTGTCTTTATGAATGGAGAATCATGAATCACTGACTCACTAGATTCGTTTAAACACGCAGTTCATTCATGAATGAAACATCGCTGTGTTTGCTTTTAGAGATGGGCAGCGGCTCAGCTGTTACTTTATTTGGAACTATTTTCCTTTTTGCAATGGCACAAAATAAGGCAGTAGTGTTATATTCAGACAACGTAAGTCACTTAATATTAACATCTTGTTTATTGAACTGTTGTATTAAATCAATATGTCATTCTCACTTTATCGCGATCTGTGAGCGCACAGAATATGGTCTATAAGAGAGCGCGCGAGTGAGTTCTCTTTCACTTTAAATAAGCAAGACTCAAAAGCCCGTGCAAATGATACATTGCGTCATCTGTCATCGCGTTAAGCACGGAACCTGCAGGAATGAGTAGAATTATTATTAATAGCCACGCCGAAATTCAAGTCCTGCTCTGTGTTCTCTGCTAATTACCCGACTGTGAATGATGTGAGCGGCGTCACTATGATGTTACTGAGAATCTGCAGCCGTGGCGGGGATGATTTTTGGTGTGGCGGCCCGCCACGGCTGAATGAATGTAGCGGAAACACTGTGCTCTCATTTTGTGGAACGCAAAAATAATGAAATGATGTAGAATCTATTTCTACAATTACAGAATGCACATTTGTGCACAAATTACAGAGTGATGTTCTTAAGGAAAATTAAGAATAAATAGAGCAGAAATAGAACGAAAGAGAGGAACAAAGGTAGGACAGGGAAACAGAGTGTGCTGAAGCGTAGTTGGCCTACATACCATCTGTATTGTGAGGATCAGACAGATCTGATCTCTCTGTCTGAAGCGCCCAGAGAAGTTCCTCCAACGATTTTCATCTCCTCCCACCGGCTCGTCTCTTAACATCAATGGACCATCATGGAAATAACCCTCAGATAGGAAAACACCTGTCTTCACGCCCAATCAAACATGACGTAATCTCATTCCAGATTCTAGCGGCACTACACCTACGGCCAAATTAAAATAAATAAATAAATGTCACAACATGTATGATTTGTGTTTTCTTGTTTCGGGATCATTTACTGCTGCTCTGTTCCATGTAATGAGAGTGAATAGGCTTTCAGAGTCCAAAAAGTACATGAAGCACTATAAAGGCATCACGAAAGTATTATAAAAGTTGCCCATACAACTTGCACTCTATTTGAAGTCTTAGAAGTCATACAATATATTTGCATGAGGAACATGGCAAAAATTTTAATATTATTTTCTGAAAACCATACATATATTTTTGTCAAATTTAGCCTCAGGAATACAGTGCACAACTCAGACTACTGTTAAGTTTGAAGGGTTTTGCTTTTTCAGCATATTGTGTTTTGTATGCTTTCAAGAGCAACATGAACATTATTCTAAGTTTCTCTTTTTGTTTTCCACAGAAAATACAGTTGTGAAAAGTCACATTTATTTATATAGTGCTTTATGCAATACAGATTGTTTCAAAGCAGCTTCACAGAAATAAACAGGAAAGTCATTGCAAAATTCATCAATTATGAAATTGCTTCAGTTCAATAAGAGTGTCATTGTTGCAAAGTTCACTTCTGAAACAAATTCACTTCAGCAGCTCTACAGAAGGCAATTCAGAGAAGACAAAAGAATTTTCACTTTTGGTGAGCTATTTACATTCCCAGACTTATTCCTCGCTCATGTTGTTTGCTATGTGGGGGAGGGTAGTTCCATTAATGACATTTTCTGAGAATCACGTTTTTTTGTGTCACAGATGTTGTCAGGCAGTTTCTACAGGTTCTTATGTTGTTCACAGCTGGAAAACATGATCAGCTGGCCCAATGAGCTCACTGGGCGGAACACAAGTGATGTCATAAAAGATCGTCCTGCCATGACTTGTTGTAATATCAGGGTTCAAATGTCTGTCTGGAGCCTCCCTTTCCCAGCACTAAAGACGATTGCCTCCCAGTAACCCCAGTTACCTGTAAGACAGCTGACTGCACATCTCTTAAAACATGCTTTTGGTTTTCAGCTACTGCAGAAATTGCTGATAGTCTAGATTTTATCCTCCAGGCTTTCATTGAAGCTGTGAAGGAAGGCTTTATGGAAATCTGGGAATTTCCCCATTTTAATAATCTCTGTAATCCTAAAGACAAACAACTTCATGAACAGGACTGCAAATTATGAAGGCCAGATGTTTAGATGCATATCTTCATGAAATAGACATAAACAGGAACACTTTGTGACGTTACTGGGCTAAATGAAGGCTTGATGTCCTTAATTTTCTTAGACACAATTCTCATTATCAACAATACTCTATTCATGATTACTCCAACAGGAAATGAGGTCACTGATGTTCCCTATGGATTCTTGTAGAATTAGTGACACTTAGCGCCTTTGTTTTAGAAGTATTTGTTAGAACAGCCCTTCACACACACACACACACACACACACACACACACACACACAGTGAGTTAGAAACACATTGTGCGCCTCTCCTCTGGTCTGGAACTCAACATTACTCTTTGCAAAGTTTTCTGAGGAATGACTATATGCGTCTTGTCCTTAACTGCCAAATTTATTATGACTTCAATTCTAATTCTATATTTATATTAAATTCAAGATAATTTTATTTGTATAGATCTTTCCATACATTACTATAAAGCAGCTTTATAGAAAATCATAAAGTTAATGTTTGTAATATCTTAATATCTTCATGCCTTGTAGCAGATCCAACTTTAAATATATTATGGAGTGAAAAGCCATATACAGACATGGCCAAAAATATCGGCACCCTTGGTAAATATGATCAAAGAAGGCTGTGAAAATTAATCTGCATTGCTAATCCTTTTGATCTTTTATTTAAAAAATTCACAAAAATCTAACCTTTCATTGGGTAATAAGAATTTAAAATGGGGGGAAATATCATTATGAAATAAATGTTTTTCTCTAATACACATTGGCCACAATTAACGGCACCCTTTTATTCAATACTTTTTGAAACCTCCATTTGCTAGTTTAACAGCTCTAAATTTTCTCCTATAATGCCTGATGAGGTTAGAGAACACCTGACAAGAGATCAGAGACCATCCCTGCATCCAGAATCTCTCCAGACCCTTTAGATTCCCAGCTCCATGTTGGTGCTTCTTCTCTTCAGCTCACCCCACTCATTTTCTACAGGGTTCTGTGCTCAGTGACCCATTTTGGTGTTGTTTTTGAGGTTTATGTTTGAATTATTGTACAGTTGGAAGATCCAAACATGGCCCATTATAAGATTTCTAATAGAGTCAGTCATTTGTTGATTTTTTTATCTGTTGGTATTTGATAGAATCCATGATGCCATGTATCTAAACAAGATGTCCAGGACCTCCAGCAGAAATATAAGCCCACAACATAAAATACAGCAGTATATTTCATTGTACACACTGGTTACTTTTTATCCCTGTGTTCACCAAACCCATCTTGAGTGTTTGCTGCTAAAAAGCTCATTTTTTAGTTTCATCTGACCATAGAAGCCAGTCCCATTTGAAGTTCCAGTCGTGTCTGATAACTGAATATGCTGGAGGTGGTTTTTGGATGAGCTAGGAGAATTTTTCTTGAAACCCTCCCAAACAACATGTGGTGATGTAGGTGCTGTTTGACAATTTTTTTTAAAGGTTTTCAGACCCCGAGGCTCAACTATTTTCTGCAATTCTCCAGCTGTGGTCCTTGGAGAGTCTTTAGCCACTCAAAATCTCCTCCTCACCATGCATTATTAGCGAAAAACATTTATTTCATAATGATATTTCCCCCCATTTGAAATTCTTATTATTCAATGAAAGGTTAGATTTTTGTGAATTTTTTAAATAAAATATCAAAAGGATTAACAATGCAGATTAATTTTCACAGCCTTCTTTGATCATATTTATCAAGGGTGCCGATATTTCTGGCCATGACTGTGTGTGTGTATATATATATATATATATATATATTCAAAAGTTTGGGATCAGTAAGGTTTTAATATTCAAAGAAGTCTCTTATGCTCATCAAGGCTGCATTTGATCAAAAATACAGTAAAAAGATTAATGTTGAACATTAATATTGTGAAATATTATTACAATTTAAAATGAAGATGTTCTATTTTAATATACTTTAAAATGTAATTAATATTCATGTGATTAAACCAGAATTTTCAACAGCCATTTCTGCAGTCTTTTGGGTCACACGGTTCTTTAGTAATCATGTTCCAAAAAAAATAAAATAAATAAAAATAATAATAAAATATAAAATAAGCAGCTGTTTCCAACACTGATAACAAATTTGCATATTAGAATGATTTCTGAAGGATCGTGTGACACTGATGACTATGATATTAAAATATTAAAATATTATTTTAAATGATAATAATTCACAATAGTGCTGTTTTTACTGTATTTTGATCAATGCAATCTTGAGAAGCATATATGAGACTTCTTTAAAAAAAACATTAAAAAATCTTACTGATCCCAAAATGTAAAAGGTAGTCTTCTTGTATTGTTTTCATATTCTTTTTGTTTTCTTGTTTATTCATTTTAAGAAGCCACATGACATTCTATGGAGTTAAAAGAGTATTGGTCATTTGAGCAGCTTACAACTTTAGCAACGCCACTAATAACCTCAGGATCAGCGTCCTCAGTGACCAACAAGGAAAGTTCAGCATCCCCCCACCTCTTTGATAAAGCAGCATCTGTTGTTTGTAATAACGTGAATGAGGTCAATGAATGTTCAACCATCCCCCAATGAATCACTTGGTGTATGAAATAAACACAAGGACTCTATTCCAAAACACAGGCAGCATTTTCACACCAAAAGGTTACCTTGCTTTCAAAGGCACCTTATTTTGGCCACATTAAGGGCAATATCATATTTATTTTGTGGAGAAAATGATCCCAGAATGCATTGTCACAGACTTTGTGATCAAAAATAATAGATGAAGTAAAAGAAATTTACTGCTTACATTATTACCGCTTAGCAACATGCTTATGTTAAATTCCAATTACTTTTGTTATTATTAATGTTGTGAGTTTACTAAAACTCTTATTAATCACGCAGCGGCTCTTTGGTAGCCAAAAGGCTCAACTGTGGGCCGCAAAAAGCCATAGGTGTGTGACATCTCACCTCTGCTGATTGAACACATGCACAACACAGTTTTTCCAGGGGAATGAGCACAAGAAGCAAATGCTTATCAGATCCCTCATATCTGGCTATCATTTCAGTGCGGGATAAAGATCAGAGGATGAAACGTGCTGCGTTACTATCACCGTTACAGCCTCCGGCCTTTGGACAGTGAATGATTGACACAAAGATCAGTAGAGGCCAGGAAAAGGCAACATGACACTGTAGCTTGAAACACCTTTAATGAGGCGGACAGGGTGTCCCAGACAGGTACAATGTACAGATCGACACTCTTAATACTGTTTAATTTTTAAAGGAATACTAAAGAGAAATTTGCCATGTTAGGAGTCATGTTGCTTTTCACAGTTCTATGGAACGTGACAGATGGCTCCAGATGAGTAGCAGTTAGTAAAAGTTTAAAATAGTTTGTCAAAGATATAACCAGAAGTGAATTTACTTGAAGGACAAGATCATGAATTTAAATGAGAATAAAGGATTATCTAGGATAATAGGGTGATTCTAAATTTGCAAACCATCCGAGAAATTGTCTGAAAACCTTTTAAAGGAACACTCCACTTTTTTTGGAAATAGGCTCATTTTACAACTCCCCTAGAGTTAAACAGTTGAGTTTTACGTTTTCGAATCCATTCAGCCGATCTCCGGGTCTGGCGGTAGCACTTTTAGCTTAGCTTAGCATAGATCATTGAATCTGATTAGACCGTTAGCGTCTCGCTCAAAAATGTCCAAAGAGTTTCGATAATTTTCCTATTTAAAACTTGACTCTTC
The DNA here is from genome assembly GCA_021397915.2 of Tor tambroides. NCBI lineage: Eukaryota > Metazoa > Chordata > Actinopteri > Cypriniformes > Cyprinidae > Tor > Tor tambroides. The sequence continues at coordinate 19,323 of JAFVLL020002293.1, read as the reverse complement.
TGTAGTTACATCACGTACTAAGACCGATGGAAAATGAAAAGTTGCGATTTTCTAGTCCGATATGGCTAGGAACTATACTCTCATTCTGGCGTAATAATCAAGGAAATTTGCTGCCGTACCATGCGCGCTCCAGTGATATTACACGCCTGAAGCTAGTCCCCAGCTAGAAGTAACTAGTTATGATATAGCTGGGGACTACTTTCAGGCTTTCGCGTAATATCATTGCGCCTGCTGCACCCATGGTACGGCAGCAAATTTCCTTGATTATTACACCAGAATGAGAGTATAGTTCCTTGCCATATCGACCTAGAAAATCACAACTTTCCATTTTCCGTCGGTCTTAGTACACGATGTAACTACAGAAGAGTCAAGCTTTAAATAGGAAAATTATTAAAGCTCTTTGGTCATTTTTGAGCAGGATGCTAATGGTCTAATCCGATTCAATGATCTATGATAAACTAAGCTAAAAGTGCTACCGCCAGACCCGGAGATCGGCTGAATGGATTCAAAAACGGTAAAACTCAACTGTTTAACTCTAGGGGAGTTGTAAAATGAGCCTATTTCCAAAAAAAGTGAAGTGTTCCTTTAAGATTTGTGATTTAACAGCAATATGTTTAGCAGACATCAAATCATTGGACAATATTTAAACATAACTTTGCAAAAAAATATAATTTTTTCACAATTATTTAAGACAATGACAATACTTTTAGTAGTAATGTTAGTAATAATGCTATAATTGTTATTTTGGCCAAAAAATGAATGAATGAAAGAATGAATGCTAAAATTATATTATATTATATTATATTATATTATATTATATTATATTATCTGTTACCTTTTAAAGCTGTATTATTTTATATATTAAATTTATTATATTATTTATTATATTAAAATTGAATAGTTGCAGTTATAACTTTAAGAAGTAATCAAATAAATACAGTGCTGCTTGAAAGTTTGTGAACCCTTTAGAATTTTCTATATTTCTGCATAAATATGACCCAAAACATCATCAGATTTTCATATCAAGTCCTGAAAGTAGACAAAGAGAACCGAATCAAACAAGTGAGAGAAAAATATTTTCTTTGTCATTTATTTATTGAGAAAAATGATCCAGTGTTACAGAATGGAATCTTTGATTTCAGTATCTGGTGTGACCCCCTTTTGCTGCAGTAACTGAAGGTAAAGTTTCTTGTAAATGCTGATCAGTCCTGCACAATAACATGTGGGAGTTTTATCCCATTCCTTAGTGCAGAACCGCTTAAACTCTGTGATGTTGGTGGGTTTCCTCCTATGAACTGCTTGCTTAGGTCCTTCTGCAACATTTTAATTGGATTAAGGTCTGGACTTTGACTCAGCCATTCCAAAACATTAACTTTGTTCTTCTTTAACCATTCTTTGGTAGAATGACTTGTGTGCTTGGGGTTGTTGTCTTGCTGCATGACCCACGTTCTCTTGAGACTCTGTTCTTAAACAGATGTCCTGATGTTTTCCTTTAGAATTTGCTGGTATGATTCAGAATTCATTGTTCCATCAATGATGGCAGGCTGTCCTGGCCAAGATGCAGCAAAACAGGCCCAAGCCATGATACTACCACCACCATGTTTCACAGATGGGATAAGATTCTTAAGCTGGAATGCAGTGTGTTCTTTTCTCCGAACATAATAGCTTCTCATTTAAACCAATAAGTTCTATTTTGGTTTCATCCATCCATTAAAACTTTCTCCATATGTCCTCTGGCTTTTCCACATGATCTTTAGCAAGCAATTTTCTTTTTGGAGAACAGTGACTTTCTTCTTGCTACTCTGCCATGCACACCATGGTTGCTCAGTGTTCTCCTGATGGTGGGCTCATGAACATTAACATTAGCCAATGTGAGAAAGGCCTTTAGTTGCTAAGAAATTTCCCTGGGAACCTCACAGACTATTACACATTCTGCTTTGTAGTGATCTTTGTTGGTCGACCACTTCTCGGGAAGGTAACAGTGGTCTCGAATTTCCTCCATACACAATCTGTCTGACTGTGGATTTGTGGAGTCCAAACTCTTTAGAGATGGTTTGTAAACTTTTCTAGCCTGATGAGCAACATCAACTCTTCTTCCGAGGTCCTTAGTAATCTCTTTTTTTTTTGAGACATGATTCACTTCCACAAGCATGATCAGACTTTGATAGATCCCTGTTCTTCTGTTCTTTGAATAAAACAGGTCATGTACTGGCATTTGATAGTCACTGCACTGACTGAAAACACCTCTGCACAGATGGACTCTAATTTCACCTTTAAATTAACAGCTGATCCAAGAGATTCACATACTTTTGCCACTCACAGATATGCAATACTGGATCATTTTCCTGAATAAATAAATGACAAAGAAAATATTTTTGTCTCATTTGTTCGATTGGGTTCTCTTTGTCTACTTTCAGGACTTGTGCGAAAATCAGATTATGTTTTGGGTCATATTTATGCAGAAATATAGAAAATTCTAAAGGGTTTGCAAACTTTCCAGCAGCACTGTATCTTTCAATATTTTAATAATAATATTACACTTTACATATAGCACAGCTATACATTTAAAAACAGTTACTACATAATACAAATGTTAAAGTCACACATTTAACTGTAATTATTTTATAAAGCAAATTCATTATCTATTAATGTTTCAGTACAGGTTTCTGGCATAGGTTACCTATATGGGTGCTTTATAATTTTAAGAAATATGGAACTGTTCAGAATTGGTTTGCATTTTTTAGAACATCCCAATAATGTTTTGCTGCACATTTACAAGAATACTGCCAAGTCTACTCAGAAAATGTCCTACTATGGTCTCACGTTTTCGCAGTTTGACTGCTAAGAACAGATTCCCACACTGCCTCTGTACCCACATGACTTCTATTCCCTCTCATGTCTCCAGCTTCTTGACCTCACAAGTCCAAACTGGAGATCTTTAAGATTGTTCTTCTTATAGAAATACAACAGGAATGTCGGTCAGGATAAGGGCCCACCCAGCGTTCCATAAAAACGGCTGATAAGACCACCAGCCTGTCTGGACGATAAAGCCCCAAGATCCCAGGGACAGGCCAAGTTCATATTGTTCCAGCTCATTTTCAGTATTTCTGGTTGTTTCCTGAAGTCCTATAATTAAACACCCTTTAAATAGAGGACATGCTGCTGCACGCTGCCTTAACACTAACAACTGAAAATGACATAGGAAGAACTAGCAAAACCATTATTAATTATGTTTTAAAACATCTTATTTCAAAGCCTTCATCATGGTCTGAGGTATACTTTTTGTTAGTGTTAAGTGTTGTGTGTTCTAAGTGTTAGTGTGGACTTATCTTTGAGGAAAGGGTGAGACAAGCCACGTCTGTGATATCAGAAGCAGCACAGGAACAGGATACAACTCAGCGCTTTAACTGAATTCTCAGAACAGGAAAAAGCGCTCTGGCTCTACACATCAGATGGGTGCGAGACCAAAACAGTCAAATTCAGCTCAGATGTTCTGCATCTGTCGGCTCTGCAGGCTGATACGAGAATTGCTAAATTCTATTTAGTCTAGCACAGTGGTCTCAACCACATTTCCTCAACACTGCATGTATGTTGGGGGGCTACAGGAATGTGGTTGAGAAACACTTGATCTAGCACAGCTAGTCTTACACTGCGTGATGTATTTGATCACCATTTGCATGTACATTTTATATTTACTAATGGAATATTAAAATTTAAGTTCATTACTGTGTGGTTGCTAGGTGGCCCAAGTCAAAAGAGTATCTTATTCTGGTCCTACTGACAATGTAAGTCTACGCAATTTTCTTCTGTTTTATCTTCTGGCAGGTGAACATCGTAATCGTAGCACACCTTTTCTCAACAAGCCACTCCTAAGCGTGAAACATTAATTAAATATTTTAATGGATTTAAGGAAAGAAGAAAACAGTGAAAGAACTACAATCTACTGCGAAGCAATTAACCTGAACTTTCTGCGAATAATGTTTTTATTTTGAAATATGCACAGTGCACACTCTTAATATTCATATGCCAAAAACTGATCTATTGATGTTTCTTGTCGCGCAACATTCAGTTATGAATTACATGAATCACATCGCCTATCATGAATGATAGCCTACTCTCGAATTGAAAGAGAGACATTTGACAAAAAAAAGCTGAGTAGTTTTTTTTCACTGGATATCACTGTAGGTCATTTAACACATTTCTATCATAACAGTTGTCTAATATTATGTGTTTAGCTATTTACGTTTTACCTTGCATGCTCGCATTCTTTCACTATTAAAACTCTAGCATCGCGTTTGCATCGAGTGCTGCAAGGATGAAGAATTTTTGCAGGCCAAAACACTAAAACAAGTTTGCATCAATGTGTTTTTTTATTTTTTTTTTTGGTTAAACGTCTGAAACAATGTCTGTGGTTAACACAAGCTCAAGATATTTTTATGTTTTATTTTTCCCTTGCAGTTTTTTTTAAAGCTTCTATTTGTCGTGAAAAATGCGGTTGCTAACAAGTGGCTAAATGATACAGAGGTTGTGGGAAATTAAACGTTATTACCCCAAACAGGCAAACCCGCCTTCTTTGATTTGATTGGCCATCTCAGTCATTGTGACATTGATGAGCGCTGTTAAATGACTGAAGCAGACCAGCCTAAAATGTAAATTTAAATGTATTTGTCATCCTAACGACAAACAAAGTTCTGTGTAATGGAGTGCAGCAGAGCAGTATCAAGGTTGTCAAATATTGGGGCAGACAATTTGGTCATATCTGATTATTAGAGGGTACTTGTACTCCCTTTAAGGAATAGTTCACACAAAAATGATCAAATGATCTGAACTGCTATCCACATTTATTGTACATCTTCATACTCTGTGTGTCAGGGACCTCCAGCCCTGCTCCTGGAGAGCTACTGTCCTGCAGACTTCAGTTCCAAAACAACCTTTAATTATCAAATAATCCTGAACGCCTTGATTACCTGGTTCAGCTGTGTTTGATTGGGGTTGGAGCGGAAATTCTGCAGGACAAGAGTTCTCTGGGAGCAAGATTAGAGACCCCTTCTGTATGTCAACACCTGACTCATTTTGTCGGTTTTAGTCATTTTCAGAAGCATACTCTGAGCAATATAACTTTCCTCTGGGTGAAGTGAGTGATGGTTTGAATTACCAGAATAGAATCAGAATGCTGGGAAACAATAGCAGTTCATACCACTTTCTCTTTGTGTTTTATACCGCAAACAGAAACTATAGCGTGTTTTCAGGGCCAACGTGTCTTTGCAGAACCAGTTACATACAATACTATCAAAGACAACTCACAACTCAAAGAGAACTTTGATGCAGGTATTTGTGGAATGACTTCAAAGAGAAAACTGATGTTATGATTTTAAGCATGATGAGAAAAGATGAAAAAGAAACAGAATAAAGGCAAATGTTATGATGAGGGAGAAAGCATGTGCAGACCATGTGCAAAAAATATTTATTTGTTGTCCATGCTGTCTGCAAATGTATTTGTTTTGTATTTGTTCCAGTATGCTGGTATACATTGCATAACTATATAGAGTATACTGAATGCCGTCTTGGATTCCAGCTGCAGATCAGTGTGTTAGCTTAGATGAAACTTTAAGCAAATGTAGACATGACCCACAGAGACAAAGAGCAACGTAAAAAGTCTAGACCAGCTGTGAATGAAGAAAATACATCCTTGTTCTTGTTCCCACATCAGATCTGTGAGTGGGGGATAATGGCTAAATCGGAAGAGCACATGCAAAGCACTGACAAATTCGATGTCCATTGATGCAAACTATGAGATAATGTAAAGCTGTGTAAATACAGACACAGACAGTCATTCAGTTATCATACATATTCTAGACAGGACTGTTTGCTATTTAGAAATGAACTGAGAATGCCTTGAGCAGAATGTAATTATAAAAAAATGAAAAAAAGAAAAGAAAAAAAGAAATGCATTTCATTTTCAAAATCAATTACCTATAAATATGCTCATACACATAAAATCTGAGGTATTTATACACCCATTGTTCAAAATTCCACATACTTCCATACCGCATACCACAAATTTGAGTTAATTTTCATATATTATCATTTATGTTTGTAGCAAAATGACTAAGATAAAAAAATTCCTTTGCATTGCAATTCACTCAGTTCCTTTTCTTGCCATTCCAAGTCTGTGGGATGTGGTCACATCAATCGAATTCATGAACTGAAAGGAAGCCAACCCTAGGGCTCTTCCACATTTGCTAAACGTGTGTATGCACAGATCTGATCTTAGAGTATGTATACGCTGAATTCCACACCAACGTTCAGATTTATAAAAACGTTTATTTTTGATGTGGAGTGCTTAGGGCTATGTCAAGCTTAGTAGTTTTCCTTGTGGCAGAGTCGGAGTACTGCAAGGTATTTGGAAATACACACATTTGTGACCCTGGACCACAAAACCAGTCTTAAGTGTCAATTTTTCAAAACTGAGATTTATACATCATCTGAAAGCTGAATAAATAAGATACAACTATTTGAAAATCTGGAATCTGAGAGTGCAAAAAAAAAAAAAAAAATCAAAATATTGAGAAAATCACCTTTAAAGTTGTCCAAATGAAGTTCTTAGCAATGCATATTACTAAACAAAAATTAAGTTTTAATATATTTACGGTAGGAAATTTAAAAAATATCTTCATGGAACATGATCTTTACTTAATATCCTAATGATTTTTGGCATAAAAGAAAAATGGGTCATTTTGACCCAAACAATGTATTTTTGGCTACAAATATACCCCAGCGACTTAAGACTGGTTTTGTGGTCCAGGGTCACATTTCAGAAATGATCTTCGATCACATGACAGTTTCTATGACACATTTTATAAATGAGGCTCTTGGTCTTGGGTAAAACAGTGTTAGAGAACATTTGTTTCTGTATTTCTATTTTGTAGCATTGTCAGCATTTGGTAAGTGGAACAGCTGGAATGTTCTGCTGAGTCAGTTGTACTGGAAACCAACACAGTTGGGTTTAAAAGAGCAGAAACAGAAAGGAAAACATGTAATCTTGGCTGTAACAATGGCACTGCATGATTGTAGTCAGTTTATTGCTCTGTTGGCAGATACATTTTTGCACACCATGAGCTCTCAATGTTCCTGACATTGACTGAACAGCCTTGTATGAAATAATGTTTCCCCTGATCTAGACAGTAGGGAGATCATATGGAGATGTTTGTGTAAGTCTCCTGCTTCCCAGATGCTCCTTCTGAAGAACAAGAACTCAAGTATTCTCACATGAATCTCTTTCAGAAGAAATGTCAGTAAGGTCTTATCTCTGCGCAGGCTTTCCAAGATATCAAGTTCTACAATTCAAAGGAATATAGACCTCAATATGAACTCAAACATTTCTTTTCAAATGTTTGGTTCTTCCAAAGACCAAATAACCTGACATCCACATTAATTTTATGGCTCTTTAATGCGAATGAAGTTTAGAAGAAACATCTAAGACTAGGTTGATCTGAACTTAACTGAGAACTCTATTAAGACTCCCAAGCAAGCTGAGCAATAACTTTTTCCACTGGAATGCTGCATTCTTCCTGTCTCACATCTGCCACCAGCACTGGCTTCTCTTCCAGAACATTTTGTGTATGATTGCACAACATGTTTGGAAATATGATAGTCAGCAGAATGGTATCCAGTTTCTCTTAAGTGGAAGAGATTTGTTTGTGTTTAAGAGGGGATTTTTTTCAAAGTCCACAGTACACACAAAATATACTGAAGCATGCAATGGCAGACACAAATGCTTGACCAATGCATTGCATTTGTACTTTTTACATTAGTACTCAAAGAGGGAGTAATTAACTATTCAGGTACCATTATTCTGGTAGCAAGCTTTAAACAGTGAAAACAAGTGTTGAACTGGGGGGAATTCCAGAAAGTAGGTTATGTACCTGGACAAGTTTACGGATAGGTAAACGGATAACCTCATCTTTCGGTTCCAAAAACTGAGGTAAGTTTCAGGGTATGCAGTTAGCCATAGCAACTCATGCTCTGAACATAAACTGCTCCAGAGTTTTTAGGGATAGCTTATTAAGATGTATTCATCCATTTCCTTTTCTGTGGTGGCTCGGCTGTGTCTGAAATTACATACTCTCTATAGTTGTTTCCCGGGGGCTGCATCCTACAAATGCTAATGGTTTTTCAAATTTGAAATAGTTAAGTCATTTTAAACCCCAGGTAAATGGTATCCCAGGTTATCTTGCTTCACACTTTACCTGGTGATAACAATTACTCCTGGGTATTTATACATTGACGTTTCAGACTCTACATTCCCAAGACCCTCGGTTAATGCTCTTATTTGCATATTTGCAGTGTCAGTGTCATTAACTAAAAGAACACAGCATGTGTCCTATTTACATGAATGCTCTAACATTGCATAGCATCACTATATATTGCCAAGTGCTATTAAGTTTTCTCTGAAAGGAATTTTGGACTATATAGATAGCAATAAAAAGTCTCTTCTTAACTCCAATTGACATTTTCCCCTCAAATACTAAAATGTTCATACAGTACAACACACTGTTTTTGTGATTGTCTAAAGCATGTGAATATGAGGCACGCAACTGGTCGTCTGTTGCTAAGATTCTAGTCGTAACATTGTAACAATGCATTGTTTCATATCGAACAAGTCTGGAACTGCAAGGTGGGATAACGCCGAAAAAGTGGAACAGGGTGCTTTGAGAAAACTGAACAGATGTGTTTTTTGGAACTGATAACTTCAAGTAAGAAAGATTTGGGTTAAATCAACCCACAATTTGGGGTTTATATGACACAAAGTTAACCCTGCTTTCTGGAATACCGCCAAGAAAAGGAAATTTGACCATCATTATGCATGTTTGTAAAATCTAACTGCATTTAGCATTTTAGGTTTCAAAAGGCCCCTTTGTAGCCCTATAATGTGCCATTCCTGTATGCTTTATGTGGACTACTAGTCTATGCACCCAAGTAGAAACACCTTAGCAATTATGAAACAAATACTTGCATTGCAAAATGAAATGTGCTCTGAAATTTCAGGACAGTACAAAACATGTGGGCACTTACATATTAGAGAAGCAATCAGAAACAAACCAGTTATTATTTATATCATTTACATAAGGTTTTGTGTTGTAAGTACAAAACAAAATAGTTTCACAGTAAAATTATTTTATTAAGAAGTTAATAAATAAAAATGCAAAAATATAATGTTTTGTCAATTGTTGGGAATTGCCTAAATAGTAATAATTTGTTCTTAAGAGGTAAATAAATAAATTTACAACGTAAACTTACAATGGGCAAAACATCATAGAGATTTGTTTGGAACAAAACAAGCTAGCACCTTTAAAACAAATGACTTCCAGGATGAAACTGAGAGGAAGGTGAAACATCCCAAAGGTGTAAATGATCATATGTAAACCACTAGTTAAGGCAAAAAGTGGTCTAACAAACAGAATTGGTCTGTCATTACAAAATATATGCATTTTGTTTGTAATGCGTTACAGTGGTTTCTGACAACTGCGAACGGTGGGCGTCTTGTTTTCAGGCAAAGGAACTTTACAAACAATAAACTGTGGTGTCATTTTCACAAACTGTAAATACTATCTAAACTAACATGATTTACACAGGAACAAGTGACAAAAGCAACTATAAAATAAAAAGCACCATGTTAGATATGCAAAGAATTAGAACGTCCATCCTTTTCTCCTGAAGGCCATGTGAAGAGTGTACAATCAACATGAATGACTGTTTGCTGTAATTACAGGCGTGGACATGGAAAGAAATGTGCAAAAAACCTGAAGACCAGAACTGTTTTGACTTATAGCCATATGAGAAAAAACAGAAAGCAGGTGTGTTGTGTGTGAAAGAGAGAGAGAGCGAGAAAACCTAAGATCATTAGCGTACTAAGAGAAAGGTTAGACCAGCTAAACCCACTCCTGCTGCTGCAAACAGTGCTGTCTTCATCGAGGACTCTTGGTTCAGCTGTCTTGCGTTGTGGAAAAACCTGCAGAATCCCTCCTACAAGAGACAGGACAGATCAGGATGAGATTCACATTTTGCTTCCCACACCCATATGATACAGTTAGATCAGTATTTTGGACCCAATTAGACAAAGTAGTTAAAAAGTCAACAATATGCAGTGCTATTACATAATAGCACAGCCTACTTACTCACTCTGAACATATGAGAGTATTACATAACCCTGCTCTCAGGAGGAGCGGCACATACTTCTTTAACAATATTTCAAATTAAATATTCCTCAGCGCTGTGGAGTAGTGGATAATACACATGTTTGATACATTTTCAGAGTTTCAAAATCTAGTGAGCTGCCTAACAAAACAGCATATATTGTTTTGGCCGAATGTTTCTGACAATCCATGCACTTTAGCTACTCCCGACAACAGGACAAATGGAAGAGTAAAGGAACGCTAACTTTTAAAACTGATCATTTGTCTCTCTGTACAACCTTTAGAAGGATCCCAGCATCAGGAACAAGTGGATAGTTTATTTTTAAATGGAGGTTTGTTCAGAGCATTTGACTGCAGAATGTTTTGTAAACGAGGCACAGTTTAATGGAGATTTCGCAAAGACGCTTCTGTTGAAAGAAGCAGCAGCGAACTGTATTAGATCTGACAGCCGCTGCATCGCAAACTATATATAAACAATTTCATAAAGTTTTGCCCATAAATGGGTGTTGATAATTTCAGCCAATCATTTACTGGTAAGCCTTAAAGAAGCTGCCTCCTCCTTATAAGGGATCACTTCAGCCAAAAATGTAAATATTTGTGTGTGGGTGTATAAAAAAAGTCTTTATTAACATTATAAGTGAACCTCAAGGAACATATTAAAGTATATAAAGTAATGTCATGATCCCTTTAAGTTTTAGTGCTCATGCGAGAGACACAGGTTCGAATCTAGCCTGCAACATCATTTAGATGGTTTCCTCCTCAGTGTTCACCCCTCTACTCTGACATTACTTTGGGCTCTACTCTGGTCTTTCTTTGATGTAGTGTGCCAGTTTCAGAAGCTAACTGATATTTCAAGGGTTAATGACAGTTTCAGAAGCAGAAGGCAAAAGCACAGGCGTGCGTAACTGCTGTTAGTAACTGCCCAAGGACCCAAACAAACAGCAGAAGAATTGACGAGTCGGGCAGAGCAGCTGTCTTCAGACAGACACCTGCTGTACTGGTCAGAGCGAGTCCAGGTGCACTAGCTCACATTCATATGCTGCACAAACTCTGAGTGAAGCATGGAGATCAAGCGTATGGTAAACACAATAGACTAAATGGCTGAGTGGCCTTTGGCTCTGCTTTCAACAGCTGCCAAATAAAAGAGAAAGAGAAAATAGGGAAGAGAGACAGAAAGGGCTGAACCAGGCCTCTCAAACTCTTCATTCATGCAAATACAAGCTGCCGTTTTCCTTAAGCCAGCAGATTTTTGATTTTAAGACTTCACTATGACACCACTAGTGACGTTTAAAAAGAGTAGATTAGACCAACATGAAACTGGTTTTGAGGCTGGTTCATCCTTCATGTCATTATTTACTCGCCCTCATGACATTCCAAATCTGTGTGACTTTCCATTGCGGAACACAAAAGAAGAAGTGCAGCAGGTACTCTTTTCCATATAACAAAAGTGGAAGAATGTACTCCATATGACTTGCGCATGATACTCCAAGTTTTCTGAAGTCATACAAAAGCTTTCTGTGAGGAACAGACTGACATTGAAGTTGTTATTTGCTTAAAATCTTCCTCTCTGCCAAAGCTTATTCCTCTGCATTCAATTACGGCACGTCTAAATGGCAAACACTATTAGTTCTTGTATATTAATGATTTTATATGGTTTCAGACCTGAAACATGAACAAAAATTGTACAAACTACTTTAATGGCACTTTTATATATTTCTATGGAGAAGAGCAGAAGGTTTGTCAAAATTGATATATCTGAGAATTTGCAGCTCAATTTGCAGACAAAGTTGTGGTCAAATTTACCATTGTTTGGTGAATTTTCACAGGCAAAATCCAGTCATTTCAATAGGAATCCACACAATCAGGAATTTTGTGTGAGGGCAAACATTTTTGGTCATGAAATTTGCCACGTTAACCAACAGACATTTGCTTGATTTGAAAGTGACTGTGCTCCTTGCATTGCCACACTACTGAAAATAAACAATGGGCCTTTTTGCCCACAAAATTGTGCTAATGTGATTGCGCCTTTACTCTACAAAAACTTTAAGAGAGTGGTCTTTTTTTAAGCCATAGAAAATACATTCATTACACATGAATCTTTTAAACAGAAACATTTCTGTGTTAAACCACCCTACGGCTAAACCATTTGCATTTGACTGTTGACTAACATGTTCCTCAGAATCATGTGTGTAATTACAGCAGATATCAGTCTGCATAAATAAACAACATCTCCTGGGGTTATTGAGGGTATTTAAAGTTGGAACAAGTATTGCTTTCATAGGTCAGTGCCTGGGAGTCTGAAGAACTGGACGCCCACACAGAAAAAAGTCCTTGGTGAGACATTTGAGAGCCTGTTTAAAAGTGTTTTAAAGAGCAGTTCTGCTTCCCCACAAGCATTCCCAGGATTCTTTGGCTTGTGTCACTCTCTAATTGACAAAAACAGGGCAGCCACAAGAAGGTATACACTGCACTACTCCAAAAACTAGACCAGCATATCTCTGCAGTACCTTCAATTACAGTTTACAAAGTGCATATTGAAGTATACAGGTAGGAAAGGCTCAAAGAGATTGTGGTATCAAACACTGTACAAAATAGGCTGGGTTTCTGAGAGCACAAACGAAAGATAAAACGATTCACTTTAAGCACCCACGCAGTTTCAGATTAACAAGAACTGATGTAGAAAAAAAACCCTCGCTGAATGCCTCTCTAAAAGTTGAAACTACAAAGGGTATCCTTCCTACTATCTACCCGTCACCGCTCTACTGCACAAACAAAAATATTATGGCTTTAAAACCTTCATTTACCAGCCTAAAGGCCTCTGCCCCAGTCTACACAAGCTAATGCTTACCCAGCCTCCGTTTTCCACCAGCCAGTCCTGTTTTTCCCCTCCAAGGTAGTCAGCGATGGTCTCGGCCAGTCTCTGGGAGCACTCGGAATTCTCTCCTCTGGACAGGATCTCACTGGCCAGCACTCCAGTGAAAGTAAAGATGGAGACCACCCTCCCCCAGTTCAGTTTCCCATCTCCCACCAGTTCCCTCATGACTCTCTGCAGACACTTGCTGGGATCTGATCCGCAGGTGTCCAGGAACTCCTGGGAGAGGGATTGGAATTTGGTTCTGTGCTGCTGCTCCATCTCTTTGGCCAGGTATCTCATGGCCTCTGCTGACTCGCTGGGAGGCGTCTGTTGGATCCCGCTGCAGAACCTGATGTAATCTTCTGCCAGCAACAAAGTCTGTTCCCTCAACCAACAGGACATTTTCTAAAAAAAAAAAAAAAAAAAGGTCAATACATTAGACAGGTTTTTCAATATTAAAAATGTTGTTTATCACATGTCCACCACCACTTATTTAAATCTTAGTTATGAGACTAGGGAATATGTGAATGTTTAACATTAATTTGTCACTCTACAGTATTTAAATAAATTATTATATGAAATAACAAAAAAAATATTCATTAAAGTTTTCAATTATAGCCTAATTTTTAAATCAACGAATTAATATTTTTAGATTTGCCATGTTATTTGTCAACTACCCTTTAATGGTTTGATGTAAACATCCCTTGCAAAAAATTACCATGGTAAACACAATTTCTACCAAAATATTATAGTTACTGCAGCTATTGTCACAGCTGTCAAATCATAATTAATACTATGTATATTGTACTTATCAAGATTTCAGAATGTTTTCATTTTGTATCATTCCTTGTTGTGATGTTAGTTGTAGTTAAAATCTACGAACACAGTTTTATTAACTCATTTCATTTCAGTTGTATGGTATTACAGGTTAATTCAAGCAAGCGCTAGCGTTCAAGTGTCTATGCAGCATTAACAGAACGCAGATCAGTTCATAAATGGGTAAATGATTCATAATAACGGCTGTTAGTCAGCGGCTGTGTGTCTGGGTTCAGGCCTTATACGACGAAAATTACATTCGGATTCAACAATGTCCACCGTAAACCTGCTTACGTCACTTTTGCCGCTAGTATTAACACAGAATCCATATGAATGAGTTGAATTTGATAAAAACACAGCATTGAGAAATGAAAGACAGCGCACGCAACACTGTGAAACACAAAGCCGGCTGCGCCATTGCGCACGAGCACACAAAGAAGCGAGCCAACAGAACGGGTTTTAAATATAGGTTTTTCTCAATACATTTAAATGAAGTCTGATTGTATAAGGCATTTTATACTGTAATTTATCATTTCTCTCTATAAAAGTGAAAATAATAAAGCAGCTCACCCTCCCAGCGATGTCAGACTGCGCTCTCCACCGACAGTTGCGCAAACAGCAGTCAGATCTCATAGGAGACGCTCTGTCACTCCACCCGATTGCACACGCTTTATTACCACACGCCCCTTCCCTTTCTCAGCCACGCCTCTCATGACGCTTTCCTTTCTCATTGTACTTTCCATTCAATATTTCTGATCCACAATGACTTTGTTTTCAGTATCACACTATAGGCTTACTATATAGATTTAAAATGTAATCATCGACGGTTTTCATCGATTTCCAAAGAATTATGTAACTGTAACTTAATTAAAAAAATCTCAGTAAAACTCACATTTGAAGATTTTCCAGTTATGTTTTGAAGAATATTTATTTGATTTATTTTCATTTTTTAAGTGTGTGTTTACACTTCAGTATTTAACTCATTTATCACACAGTAGTTATAAACACTCAAACACACAACACAAAAACAGGAAAATACTTTTAATTCTCCCAAATACAGTGGCAATATTTAACACTATTTAACACACCAAACAATAGTAAACATATATTTTCAGGAAACTGCTAACAATACTGATGTGGACAAACAAATCAATCAGCTAACTGTGATTATTAAATGTTGATTATATTATACTTGATATGAAAAAAAACATGTACTTTAAACACTTACCTATATATATTTTTTTAATTCTAGTGCAAGCAAAACTCATTCATGAAAGTAAATTTGTACATCAACTTGACATAATCACCACTGATAAGCTACTACTAAATATACTGTAGGAAACTTAATTTCCTGTAAAGCTGCTTTGCAACAATTTGTATCGTGAAAAGCGCTATACAAATAAACTTGAATTGAATTAAATTTCAGAATTCTAGATCTAGACCAAATGTACAAGTAAGTCTACCGAGATCAATTCTCTTTAATCACTACCATAAAATATACCTACAAAAGTATAGATAATTATATTAAAACATTTACGTTTTTAATTTCAAAAAATATTTTACAAACTAATTCTTGAACGGCAATCCTTTTCAAATAGTGTATTTTATATATTATTATATATATATTTTGCTGAGAAGCCAAAGAAAAGAGACATTTAATTGTGCTAATATAATAAAAAAATCAGGATCTCTAGATCAGCCACACTGTGTGCTGTGATATTGAGAAGCCAAAGTACAAATATCTTCTCACACTGGTGCAGAAGATCTCTTCAAGCCCAGATCTGCAACAAAGAAATGAGATAAAATTAGGAGATAAAATAGTTCAGTACAAACCAAGATGATCACCACAGCGTATGCTATTTCGCAAAAGAGGAACAAAGATTTTTCTATTCTTTACACCTTACGAAGGTTAGACAGAAAAGAGCACGGGGAAACTATAACCTTTGTTGCGTAATTCCCCTAATGCTCTCAAGAGACAGACATCACAAGATGGTGTAAAACACCTATAACCGCTGCCAGTCCCTACCATCTATAGTCTCCGATGCCAGTAAAGAGCAAAACCATGCTATACAGAAAATTACGTAAGTCACTTTCCCCAGAAGACCTGAAGCGGACACTCACCCGCAAAGTGTTGTCCCATGATCCTGAGCAGAACGCGGTCCCATCAGGGGACACTCTGACGGTGCTGACCCGATTTTCATGGCCAAAGAGAATTGCCACTCTGGTACCTTTCAGGACATCCCAGACATTAATGGTGTAGTCATTATATCCTGCAAACAGCAATCGGCCTATGGAAAAAAACATTATAGGAAACAAGGAAAAAATGTTGTTGTTTAGTATAATATTGAGTCAAGTCAGATTTACTTTATACAATACAGATTGTCAAAGCAGCTTCACATGAATGAACAGGAATATAACAGAAATGTTCCAAAATTCAATCCAATTTCAGCTCTAAGGCAGCTCTACAGAAGATAATACTGTCTCAAGTAGTTTAATGCTGATTCCATTTAGCTCAATAGCAATGTTGCCATATTGATCAGTTATGAAGCAAACTCAATTCAATTATAAGGCAGCTCTGTAGTCAGTAGAGCTGATCAAGTCAGATCAATGTTCATTTAGTTTATTTCAATAACAGTGCAAAGCTCATCAATTATCAAATGAGTTAAAGTCAGCTCTACAGAAGGTAATTATTTAGCTCAAGACAGTTCAATAACTGTCAATGTCTCAAAGTTCAGAGTTCAATAACAGTGAAAAGTTCATCAATTCCTAAACAAATTTGATTCAGCTATAAAGCAGCAGTATAGGGAAAAAATAGTGTCTCTATACAGCTCAATTCAGTTCAAGTTTTGCTCTTATTCTGTAGTGTCAGTGCAGTGGAAATATTACAGAATATGAACTGTCTTTTGTGTATTTAATTACATATATAGTGAAATATTGTTTAGTATAAATCCACAGACATTTTTAATTTTCTTTTAATCACTCTTTTTTGTCATTTGACAGCTCGATTGAAGATTTAGGGTCTTAAGGCTTGGGTTTTTGTGGTACTTTTATGGACTTTGTTTAATATTTTTGTATCTTGCCACTGTCAATCCCCTTTTATTGCAACGAAAAAAGATTCTGCTAAACTTCTCCTTTTGGGTTCCACAAAAGTCATACAGGTTTGGAACAACATGAGGATGAGTAAATGATGACATAACTATCATACTCAAGCCTTCTATTATAACTTCTGCATGTTACATGTTTTTGAAGACTACAGTACATCTTTATACTCTTCTTGAGCAATATAACTGTCATAAGTCTGCATTCCCTAATGAGACACGTGTTAGACACATGCTATTCTAGCAAGTGTGGGCGTCACAGCTGAGGTAATTCCCTCATTTGACTCTGTTGAGATACATTCCTTGGAAACTATGGGTTTTATTAGAGCAGATATCCATCAGTATTAACCATGTGTCCTGTGTACTAAAATAAGTACTTAAGCGCACTGTATAGTCAGTGCACTTATAAAAAGCCCTAGTAAAAACCTAGAGCACTGTATGGGAGTCAGTGTATCACATGTAAGTGAGATGATGACTGAAGCCCAGTTCAAGAAATAATTTACCAAACAATTAAAATTTTGTCATCATTTGCTCACCCTCATGCCATTTCAAACCAGTGTGACGTTATTCCATTAAAACATAAAGAGAAATCTAGCTCTTTGGAATAAAATGAAAATAAACTGGATTTCAAGCTTCAAAAAGCACATAAACGAATCAGTTAGGCTTCATACATTGTATAAGTCTGTGTGAGAATTAGATCAAAATTAAAATTATGACAATTATGACAACATTTAGATTTTTGGGCAACTGTCCTTATAATGTGTCAATCACTCAGTTGAGACTTGAGAGTTGATGTAAATTGATGTTGAGCAGCAGAGTACATTTGGTAACATTTTATTTTGATGGTCCCTTTATACACCCTGTTGACCATAAGTAACTTTGCAAGTACACATCAGCTTATTCTAGTAACCCTAAGAGGCTAACACCATACTAATACTATAATGCGAGTTAGTTGACATTTAGTTTCAAAGGTACTTACAGTCAACAGAATGTCTCATGGGGACCATCAAAATAAAGAGTAAGCTTAAATTTAGGTATGTTGTCACACAAAGATGTCATACAGGCTTGAAATATAGCAGACATATGGAGTGAATTTATGATAATTTTGTGGCTGGTGCTTTTATGGTACAGTCCTCATTCAGTTTCAAAGCATGAAAAAGAAGACCTGGGACATTCACCTTTTGTGTTCAGTGAAAAAACAAAGAAAATTGGAATGGCATGACAGTGAATTAATGATTTTTGATCATTTATTACATTTATACATATACATGTTATTTTTAGGTGAACACTCTGCTTTAAGGGCCTGTGTCCGCCTTCTTACCACTGAGGGAAAAGTCCACACTAGAGGCTCCAAATATGATACTCTCTTTGGAGTAGATGGCAACCTCACGGTCAGCTCGCAGGTCATACAGACGACACTGAAACAACACGAAAGTTCACAGAGAGATCAGTGTGAACTTACAGAGTCTGACTCATTGAGTCTCAGCGATCATTGGCTGACTAACAGATGACATGATCTGATTTGAAAACAAGGACACGTTACATGGACCTTGACCTGGGGGCTGTTTCATAAAACAAGTTTACCAAACAAGCCAAGTTTATTTCAGTTAGTCTGACATATTTCGAACCAAATCAATTGACAATAAGTCAGACTAACTGAAATAAACCTGGCTTATTTGGTAAACCTGTTTTAAGAAACAGGTCCCTGGAACATAACAACTTACTAAATCCTAAACACACAAACATCTATTCTAATACAATCCCGCACATAATCAGTCAACTAAGTATCTCTAAACCTAATTTGATCAACATTATTAAAACATCATCAAGTCATCAAAAGATCATTGTGTATAATTAACTAAACCAATTATCAAGCCATTCATCTCAGTCTGGCTCAAGAGGGTGTGTGTGTGTTTGGAGGTGGAGTATTAATCAGTGGACACAGGGTAACAGGATTTACACTACTGATTGTGAATCTTTCTGTCAATCCTTTGTAATCTTTGAGAAGACTATTGATAGTTTTGAAGTAATATGGGGCAACTGGTGTGTTGTAATGTAGAAAAACTTACCGTAGCATCATCAGATCCAGTTGCAAAAGCATCTCCGCTAGGGTAATACCTGCAATCATATAAAAGGTTAAAAGTTCTATAGACAATTAAAGGGATAGTTCACCTAAAAATAAAAATTCTGTCATTAATTACTCACCCTCGTGTCATTCCAAACCCGTAAGACCTTTGTTCGTCTTCAGAACACAAATGAAGATATTTGAAGATGAACCACTGATGACATGAGGACGTTTTTAACGATGTCCTTACTACCTTTCTGGGCCTTGAATGTTTCAGTTGGGTCGCTGTCTATG
>JAFVLL020002292.1:0-12132 GCA_021397915.2 Tor tambroides | reverse complement strand
CAAAACGATTTCTTTCGGGCTAGAAAATTTTTTTTTTTACACCGTGGCGTCCGACTCCAAGTATTTCGGGCCTGCTTCAGCCGACACTCTCCCGCTTAGCTGCCAGGAAGCGCGGCCTTCCGTGGCCTACTTAGAGCTTGTAGACGTGCTGGCGCGCACCACAGAGAAGTTCTCTATTGATTGGCCCCAGGAGCCTCGCAAATCCCAGTCGTCTAATCTCCATGAGCAGTTTTGGGGGAACCCACCAGACTTTCTACCTTTACCACCTATTCTTTGTTACCGTCTGCTCATGTGATAGGAGACACATTCAGTTCTCTCCCAGAGCCAGCAGACCCTGTACCAGTCACAGACCAGGCCCTCACAACAGTCCCTGTGGGCTTCCTAATCCCGCATCGGGACGCCAGAGGCTCTCCTGCATGGTAGAGGATGATGGTGTCCCCTCTGGACCATCCTGGCTCCCCACACAGGTCGCTTGGTGACACAGGAAGTTCCTCAAGTTCGCCTTTGGGTGAAAGGCCTACCAGTACAAGGTTATTGGCACCAAGGACACTCACTAGTGCATGGATGCTGCTCTGGTTTCATTGAGGCTCCAGAGCATCTGTATACTCAATTACCTGGACGTTTGGCTCATTTTAGCCCGCTCAAGGGAATTAGTGAGTTACCACAGGAATGTTCTCCTTCACCGCATTCTGTTTCTTGGCCTAGAAAGAACACCAAAAAGGGATGTTCTGACCCCCTCACATCTGTTTCTTGGGGGTTCACTTGGATTCCGTTCAGATGCAGGCCCGTCTGGCTCCTGCCTGGACTTCCAGACTTAACGCATGCTTGGCTTATTTCAAGCTAGGCCATCATGTTTCTGAGAGCACTCGTTGCAGGCTCTTGGGCCTCATGGCCACAGCTTCCACGGTGCTGCCCCTGGGGCTACTTCAAATGGAGCTGTCCCTTTGGTGGATGAAACATTTAGGGATCTGCTCGACAGGACCAGCCTTTCGCTTATTAAAGGTGTCGCACAGTTGCTTCCGCGCTCTTTCAATATAGTGGGACCCCCTCTTTCTTCTGAGAGGGGTCAGTATAAGCATTGTTACCATGGCCAAATGGTTACGACGGACGCCTGTTTGATGGGCTAGGGTGCGATCTTCGAAGACAGACCAATGTGCGGAGTTTGAACAGGAGCGTTTCTCTCTTGGCACATAAACTGCCTGGAGTGGTGAGCCGTCTCTCTGGCAACTGATATACTTTCTCCCCTCACTACAGGGGGTGTCACATGATTGTCAGGACGGGCAGTATGGCGGTAGTTTCTCATATAAACCATCAAGGAGGTTAACAGTCGCACACCCTGGACATGTCCCGTGGCCAATTTTCAGAATCTGAGCAAACAGAAGCTCAGATCGGGGGAATGGATGCTGAACTGCCAAACGGTAGCCCAGATTTGGGACTTGTTCGGCAGGGACCTCTTTGGACCTCTTTGCGTCGCAGGTGTCGTCCCAATGCCCACTTTGATTCTCCCTGAGTTCCCCAGCACCTCTGGGCATAGATGCGCTCACCCCTGGCCGAACCTGAGACTGTATGCGTTTCCGTCTGTAACAAGCTTATTCCGGCGGTCCTGTGCAGGGTGAAGGAGAGCGGGGTCCATCTCCTGCTCGTAGCCCAGTTCTGGCCGTTCTCTGAGCTGATTTCTCTTCTGGATCGCCCTCCGTGGGATATTCTGATCAGAAAAGATCTGCTATCTCAGCTTCAGGGCAGATCCGGCACCCTCAACCTGAGATCTGTAAGCTGTGGGTATGACCCTTCTAAGGCCACCAGTTTTGATTTCTAGTCTTCCTGCAGATGTTCAGGAGACCATTGCTAGTGCCAGAGCCCTTTCCATGAGGAAGCTGTATTCCTCCAAGTGGAAAGTTTTTGAGTCATGGTGTTTAGCCCATGCGGTGGACTCAGTCAGCTGCCCTATAGGTCCAGTGCTGGAGATCCTGCAAGAAAAGCTTGTGGCATGAGCGGTTGCTACTACCCTGAGAGTTTATGTTGCAGCCATTGCCGCTCAGAGAGAGTGGATGACATCCCCTTGGGGAGACATTGGTTGGTCTCTGCGTTTATGCATGGGGTTAGGCGGCTGAGGCCAGCACGCCCCTTGGAGCTCCTTCTTGGGACTTATCGGTCGTCCTGGAGGCCTTAATGGAAGCCAGGTTGGGGATTTGCAAGCTCTCTCTGTCAGCGAGATGTTTTTGGACTTTGCCCCTGGTCTGGTTAAAGTAACTTTACTACCCAGGCCAGGTTATGTTCCAAAACAAGGTTTTGTCCACATCATTTCACTCTCAGGTGGTCACCCTTCACTCTTTCCATCCTCTTCCTTTTTGCTTCAAGCAAGGATGAGAGGCTTCATATGCTCTGCCCTGTCAAAGCTTTAAAGCTCTATGTGAAGTGCTCTAGCCATTGGAGAAAATTTCCTCAGCTGTTAGTATGCTTTGGTGCTGGCCACTGTGGGCTTGAAGTCTTGCCGCCGAATTTTGTACCATCTGTAACCGGGATAAAGCTGATTGGCTGATCCCGTAATACAGTGAATTACAATAGTCTAACCTTGATATTAAAAATGCATGAATTATTTTTTTCGAAGTTATTAAAAGATAATATAGGTTTTACTTTAGCTAAAAGACGAAGCTGAAGTTTATCTTAAAGACCACTGAGTTTATCTTAAACCGTCATCAAACACAAAACCTAAGTTCTTTACCCAAGGCTTTACAGAAAGTGTTGAATTACCTAGGGTTATTTGACTAGGAGAATCAGATGAGCCAAAAACTATGATTTCAGTTTTATTCTCATTAAAACTGAGAAAATTTAAAGATAGCCATGCTTTCACGTCAGATAGGCAAGCCCTAAGTGTTTCCCACCCGTCAGTATTAGGTTTTAAGGGTAAATATACTTGAGTGTCGTCCGCATAGCAGTGGAACGACAACCCATATTTCCTGAAAATAGACCCTAATGGGAGCATATATAACGAGAATAAAATGGGAGCTAAAATAGATCCCTGTGGAACACCACAAGATAGAACAGCAACCTCCGACGAATATTCCCCAATATTAACACTGAACTTCCTGTTTGAAAGATATGATCTAAACCATTCAAGGGCAGCTCCTTTGATACCAACACAATGCTCCAAGCGAGCAAGTAGTATAGTATGATCTACTGTATCAAAAGCCGCACTCAGATCTAGCAACATAAGTACGGTGCAATCCCCAGAATCAGCAGATATTAAAACATCGTTTAGAACCTTTAGGAGTGCAGTCTCTGTTGAATGATATTTTTTAAAACCTGACTGAAAAAGCTCGAATACCTTATTTTTATCCAGAAAACTCTGCAATTGTTGCAACACTGTCTTCTCTAAAAGCTTTGAAATAAAAGGCAAATTAGAGACAGGTCTAAAATTCGCCAAAACATTTAAGTCTAAGTTTGGTTTCTTTAGTAATGGCCGAATTATAGCATGTTTTAAAGCTTCCGGTACCGTACATGTTCCCAGACATCGATTTATTATGTTTAAAAGATAGGGCCCCACTGCATCAAAAACTTGTTTCAAAAGAAACGGAGGGATGGCATCCATTGAGGAGCCTGACGGCTTTAATTGACCCACTATTTCTTGAAGATGGAAGAGAGAAATAGGTTCAAATTGCTGAAACTCCGCTTTACAAACTATAGAGACAGTAGGATCAAAAGAGGGATAATATATCCCCAATCTAATGTCACTGATTTTATTCACAAAAAATGTGAGAAAATCATCACACAGAGTCTTTGTTGCAGCAGAATACTCATAAACACATGAATTGATAACAGCATTAAAAACAGTAAAAAGAGTTCTTGGTCTATGATAATTTTTAGCAATAAGTTTCGTAAAATAAATTGATCTAGCTGCTCTCAAGGCCTTTTGATATTTTAACAATGAATCCCTCAATATTTCAAAAAAGACCTGGAGCTTATCTTTCCTCCATCTACGCTCTGCTCTTCTGCAAGACTGCCTCAGGGAGCGTATGTTGTCATCAATCCATGGGTCAACTCTTGGTTTAGGTTTTAAGGTCTTTACAGGAGCCACTGTGTTTAAAACATTCACACATGTAGAATTAAACTCAGACAAAAGGTCCTCTGCACTTAATTCACACTTGTTTGCATCAAAAGCTTGCATAGTATCACAGAAAGCTGATGAAAAAACTATATTAGTAGCAGAGTTAATTAATCGTGATTTACGGACCTGCTTTTTGAGTTGCAAAGATTTTGATGATATAGGAATAGAAAACATAACACATTTATGATCAGAAAACCCATTATCCACTATCTCCAGATCATAAAGAGAAATTCCATATGATAGCACAAGATCAAGAGTATGACCACCCTGATGGGTAGGAACATTTACATGATGATCTAAATCAAAGGCATTTATCAACATAATAAAATCTTTAGCTAAAGGGTCTGTTGTGCAACACACATGTACATTAAAATCACCTAGAATTAACAATTTATCATACTTTGGTACAAATTCACCCAAAAAATCTGCAAACTCATTTAAAAAGTCTGCATTGTATTTAGGAGGGCGATATAACAAGGCAATCAATAATGGACTATTCAGTTCAAGCGTAAACAGTTGCAGCTCAAAACTTCTGTAATCATTTTGTACTATTTGGCGATGAGAAAATTTGTCCTTAAAAATAGAGAGTAATCCACTGCCCCTGCCAGTTAAGCGAGGCGAATTTAAAAACAAACAGCTTGAGGGTAAAAGTTCCGAAAGAGGGCTTGAATCACCGACGGTAAGCCAGGTTTCCGTAATAAATAAGCAGTCCAACTCACGCGAGGTAAAAAAGTCATTTATAATAAAAGTCTTATTTACCACCGATCTCGAGTTGAGTAGACCCATCCTTAGCCGAAGCGGATTATCAGTTGGCTCCTCCGACTGCCGCACCTGAGGAAAAGTGCGAAGATGGCTAAAGCACACTCCTCGACGGTAGATTCGGGGAGAACCACAAACACCAGAGGTCACCGCGGCAGGAACCGGTGGAGCACCCCATCCATACGACAGATCCAGGGAACGCCAGCGAACAAAACAGCCGCCGACCGAACACCTCCCCAGAAGCCCCAAAGGCCGCACACCAGACCGCAAAGCCAAGTAGGACTTCAGCCTAACGGCACAGCCGCCCCGTTTTCCGCGTTTCTTTCTCTGTCTCTTCACCGGTAACGAGCACGGCCATCGCCGAAGATAGTCAGGTATCGACGACAGGAAAGGTGGAGGTGGATAGTTTGAGCCATTTAAATCATAGCCCAGTAAATTGTTCGAACTGGTCTGCAGACTTAAAATAGTTGACCTGTCATAGACCAATATCGTGCACTGCGTTACTTTAAAAATAAAACAAAACAAACAAAACAGACACTAGTTTCCGAGGCCGACGGCACGCCATGGACACCGGCGCCATCTTGTATCTTGTATGTCTTGTATCTGATATGTAATGACTTATTTATGCGTTTTTGACCCAAATCACAGCAGCGTCCATCTGTGAGGAATGTACACTGTCAAACATAGGGCTGTGCAAATAATCAAATGCGATGATCATGCGCATCTCATCAGTAAAGCCTGTTCTGTGATTAGTAGTAAATCTCCATCACATGCTTTCAGATTGACAAGCTACACAGTATTGCATTCATTATCACAGGCGATACATCAGCGATAATGAACATGATATTGCTTAGCTTGTCAGTGAACTACGGCTCTGTGTAGTGAATGCCACTCCATCTGAAAGCATGTGAAGGAGATTTACTACTAATCACAGAACCGGCTTTACTGACGAGATGTGCATGATCATTGCATTCGCTTATTTGCACAGCCCTAGTCAAACACACAGCTATTAGCCATCATAGCAATGGCCATTTACTTCTGATTCTACAATTCTCCACACCTATTCAAACAGAGCGTTCTGATGAGGGGGGTTAAAAATAGCCTATTACTTCTAAATTATGATGTTTTTTGATGTAAAAATCTTAATAACATTGTAAGTAGGGTTGGGTATCTTTTGAATTTTATCGATTCTGATTCCGATTTTGCTTATCTATTCCAATTCTTATCGATTCCTAATTCCGATTCCAATAAGATAAACAAATCCATTAAAAAAAATTAAGGCAAACATTTAGATGTCAAACATATTTATTTTGTTTTTGTCTATGGTTTTACCAAACAGTACCACAGAAAAAAAAAAACAACTAGACTAATATAAATTTCAAACATTACATTTTTAAAGACAAGTAAACAGTAAGTAATACAGTAGGAACAAACAAATCAGTTAGAAATAGCATAAAATAATAAAACTGAACAAATTTCAGATACAGAAATTGAAATCAAAAGTTTAAAAACACTGCATAGTTCTCTTTTCATAAAAAATAGATTAATCCTCATTAAAGTTAAAATATTCAGTCAAGATCAGTTAATGATTTTCTTTTGTTCTTTGATTAATGTTATTGACAGGCAGCGCGGTTATTATTAGGCGGCTGTCTCTTTAACACTGAACGCACGCGGATCTAAAAATACTGTTACACCTGCGTTTTCTTTCACAACTGTTTACGTTCACTTAAGACAAAAAACGGCTGTGTTTATGATAATATACTGACGTATTTTGTGCATACTGGTCGATAAATGTGAAAGAGAAGTCAGTTCCGGCCCAAAACGGAACGGAACGGTTCGAGATCCGACACAGAACCCGCATCGGGACCGCTGTCAAAGCAAAGCTGCTGTTCTCTGTGCTGGCGCTTCAGATGTGTGCACTGCACGTAAACAGTGCACAAGTTCTTTCCCTTCCTGCGCTCAAGGAGTTTAAAATCACATTAAAATGCGAACACGGGAATCGTTAAGTGGAATCAAAATGCACGTGTCTTATCGAATACCTGGTTCCTGGAAATTTGGAACCGGTTCTAAAATGGAACTGCTTCTAGATACCCAACCCTAATTATAAGTGGACCTCAGAGAACAGTACAACATAAACAATGACAGTTCATGACCCTTTTAAAATAAAAATGTGACACGTTTCATGTCATTTTTACACCGTGTTCCAAATTATTATGCAAGTAACATATCAGTATGATTTCATTAAAATAAGTATTCAGGTTTTAGTTTTTTTTTTTTTTTCAAAGAAAGTGTTTGTTTTATTTTTCATGTTTTAAGACAGTGGTTCTCAACCTTTTTTACTCTGAGTCCCCCCTCCTCTCCGAATCAATACCACAAGCCCCCCCCCCCAACCTTTTCTATTCACAAAAACCTTTGTGTTCTTGTGTTATTACTTTTCAATTCCATTTAATTATTTTTAAACAAAACAAATTCAAGATAGGTTTAAATATGCAGTGTTCTTTTTTGCGTACTTTGCAAAAATGTCAATGCAGGCATTCATTACAACTTAAAAGTAGGCTACTTAAAAGTATCTAAAGCTCAATTATAAAGTAGCCTAACTTTAACAAATAAGCACAAGTCAACCTGCCATA
Organism: Tor tambroides; assembly: GCA_021397915.2. NCBI lineage: Eukaryota > Metazoa > Chordata > Actinopteri > Cypriniformes > Cyprinidae > Tor > Tor tambroides. Next base: position 4,638 of record JAFVLL020002292.1, on the reverse strand, counting down.
CCAAGCAAGACCACAGGGAGGTGCCAAAGGACTGCATATAAACTACTATACGAGTCCATTCAGAATCACTAAACACACCAAAATACAAACGAAAAATGGAAACATTCTGCATGTGTGGCGACTCAGCGATCTGAAGGTGGCTCAACGTTATAAGTGAACAGTGATTAAAAAGTTGTCAGAACCAGCAGTTGTGTCTGTGTTTGAGCTTGAGCTGCTCCGAAACACAAAATATCAACTCAGAACACACACAACAGAGGTGGTGCTGTTATTTTTTTGTTTTAAAATTTAACGTATTAATCATAAAAATTAGTGAATTGGATATACTTTAATTTAAAATTATTTTGAGCAAAGATAAACATTTGCAATGGGCTCAGAATTACATGAAGACCAATTTCCAAACAGTTTTATTCACTGACGAATGCCATGCTAAACTTGATGGTCCAGATGGACGGGGTTCTGTATGATTGGTGAATGGACACCCTGTTCCAACAAGACTGATATGTCTGCAAGGAGGTGGTGGAGTGATGATTTGGGCTGGAATATTGGGAAGTGAGATGGTAGGTCCCTTTAGGGTCCCTGACAGTGTCAAAATGACCTATGCAAGATATGTGGAGTTCCTAACAGACCATTTTCTGCTATGGTATAGAAAGAAGAATCGTGCCTTCCAAAATAAAATGATTTTCATGCAGGATAACACACCATCCCATGCTTCAATAAGATCTACAAAGGGTAGTGCAAACTGCCTGCCACACTGTAGGAGGTGAGCTTCCCTCCCTCCAGGACATCTACACCAGGTGGTGCATGAGGAAAGCCTGAAGGATCATCAGTGACTCCAGCCACCCAAGCCATGGACTGTTCTCTCTGCTGCCCTCAGGCAGACGGTTACGCAGTATCCGATCACGCACAAGCTGACTGAGGGACAGCTTTTTCCCTCAGACTATCAGGCTGCTGAAGACTCAGAACTGACACTTACATAGCACACCTCTCTGTCCATACCATTCACCATGTACTTTAACTCCACCACCACCACAATGTTTACCAACTGGACTTCAATGTAGCATGCACTGCACTTTAACACAATGATACTCTGCCAACATCTATTTACCAGCCATTACATCTACAACCACTCTGTGTACATTTGTGGATTGTGTACTATGTTTGTGTATTTTGTATATTATTGTTTTATATAGTGTATATACTGTATATAAAAGTATACTGTTATTCGTAAAGTGTCTAAATGTGTATAATGTTATTTGTTAAACGTGTCAGTTGTATTCTGCACTGTCTGGAGCACGCTCCCAAGCTTTTCACTCACCACGGCAAACATGCTGTTGGTGATGTGACAATAAAAGTAATTTGATTTTGATTTGATTTGATTTGCAAAAAAAAAAAAAAAAAAAACATTGATTCCTTGATCGCTATGGGCATAAAAAGAGAAAAAAATTCATGGTGTGGCCAACATCATCCGCTGACCTCAATCCTATTGAGAACCTGTCGAACATCCTTAAAATGAAGATCTATGAGGGTGGGCGGCAGTATACTAAATTTCAACATTGTGGTTTACAACACAAGTTTCAGTCAAAAATGATCCAACAGCACCAGAGGGTTAATATAAAGTACTTTTCAAAATGTATATTTAAGTTTCTAGTTGGAGCTAAACTCTGCAAAACACTCCTGATTTATGGAGAAGGGTCTGATTTATGGAGAAGCATTTTCCTCCCGTAGAAAATGGGAGTTTTCACTTAATATGGCTTAATGTATTAAGATACATTAAGTGCAATTAAAAGAAAAAAATTGATATATAGTTATTATTATATGTACTGCAAGCAGACAGCCATGAACACAATGTGCAAACTTTCACTTGTCCTCCCATACAGCAAAACGCTTAATGTGGCATAATAATGGACTAAGATGATAAAGACAATTCATTAGCCTATAAATCTTGTTGTTAACGCAAAGTATATACAGACTAGCAGATATGAACGTGCATTATGAAATGCATTAGGTGATATTAAAAGGACGCAATGCATTAAATTGCACGTTAAACATTTTCCTCCCATAGAAAATCATTTTAAATAAAACACATAATATAGCTTAATGGACAAAGACAATGATATAAAAGAGCTGTAGACAGTTTATTCTATATGGAAAAATGCTTAATGTGAAACTTTGCGTGTTGTGTTTATTCTGGGCTCACCTGCTTGCCTGTAGGCTACATATTAGTTATGTATATTTTAATAATGATGAGGAGCATATTGAGTTTGCTCTTTATCATCTTAGTCCATTATGCCACACTATCCCACGTTTTGCAGTATGGGAGGAAAATATTATATACATATTCATTATATTAATAAACTGTATATTGAATTTGATATTTTAATAGCACTATCTTAACAAATTAAGCCATATTAAGTGTTTATGGTTTTCTATGGGAGGAAAACTCTTAAAGAGAGACTTTGCGCATTGCGTTCATATGCTGCTGTTCTGTGGCCATGGATTTGTGAGTCTTGTCTTTTTTTCCTACAGATGACCCTTGCAAGACCCTGTATGTTATAGTGCTAAATTAGTTTTAATCGTTAAAAGTGTGGCAATGCACACGATTCGTGTCGAATGCAAGTGATGTTGCAGCTAGTGAAGAGTGCAAGTCGTGATTACAAGTGACATTGTAATTTAGTTTATTTTTTCTTGTCTTCACAACCTGGCTTCTGTTGTAAAATGTTGAGAGATTCAAACAAAAAAATAATCAATAAATAGAACAAAATAAAAAATAAATAAGACTGCAAGTGACATCACTTGTGGAAGTGCAAGTGTCTGAGAGTGCAAGTGCAAGCCAGACCCTCTTGGGATTTATGAGGACATTTACAGTAAATCATATAGATCGGTTTATTAAAATAAATCCAGGTCAGCAGGAAAACAAAGTTCCTAAAAAAGACAAATTCACCAAATCGTGATATTCACAGTGGAAATGATAGAGGACTTCAGGAGGAACCCCTCTGCTCTCCCCCCACTCACCATCATGAACAGCACTGTAAGTCATTCAGATTCCTGGGCACCACCATCTCTCAGGACCTGAAGTGGGACATTCACATTGAGCCCATTGTTAAAAAGGCCCAGCAGAGGCTGTATTTCCTTCGCCAGCTGAGGAAGTTCAACCTGACACAGGAGCTGCTGAAACAGTTCTACTCTGCCATTATTGAATCCATCCTCTGCACTTGGACAGTTATTTATGCGTTTGACCTTACTGAATATGCATTTGTAGGAGTTTCCCTTTCAGATGCAAAATTTATGGGAGGAGAGTATTAAAATGAATCACACAATGCGATTTACTAACGTTTGCGCTTGTCAAATTACTGGTATTTGTGCCATTATTTAATGTCCAAAAAAAAACATGTCTTAAAGCAGGCGGTAATTTGTGCTGCTCTTGGTAGATTGCGCTGGTCATTGTGGAAATTATCTGGCTGCATCTGTGTTCTTTAATGTACGCATTACTAGTAAATAACACACAGAATTTTCCCTCCCATCTGCACTTTTATGGAATTGCGCTCTAATGCTAATTTGCCCTGTTTAGTAAATCTGGCCCTTGGTTCCTTGCCACTGTCACCCTTGGCTTGTTTAGTTGGGGACACTTAATTTATGGCATCATTGTCAGCTTTATTGCACATTTACTATTTGAAGAGAACTGAACTGAGCTGTACTATGACATAACTGAATCAATGATGAACTGACTTTAACTGAAAAACTGTTTGCTATTGTCCTCTTGCATTATTGACACTATTTTCCTTTTCAACACTGCAAAGCTGCTTTGACACAATCTGTATTGTACAAAGCTCTATATAAATAAAGGTGACTTAACTCTTTTAAAATAAAGCTTTGCTCAAGTAAACAAACAGGTAACAAAAAAGCACATCAAAAAAAAATGCCAACACATTAAAACATAAATATGTAAAACCAATATAAAAACCCCCACAATATTTTGGTCTAATTTAGTACTGTCACAATGAGAGCCGGAAACAACAGGTAAGTGATACACAGGGATATTTATTGAAGGGGAAAGCTTGAGGAGAGGTGAGTGATGAGCTGGTGAGAATCTTGGGATTAGTTATATTCACGTGATCTGTGCAAGAACTGAGATCCTTATAATCCACAGGGGAAAGGAGTCCGGACACTCGGGTGAGCGGGAGTCAACGCTAGGAGAATCGCTGGAGAACCAGGAGTCCTGGAATATACGCTGGGGAGTAGCAGGTAAGTCTATAAGGTAAGTAGACACAGGTAAGTGCATTAGGAGTCAGGTACCGTTCAGTGTAGTGAACCGTAGACCGGACGATGAGTGTCAGAGAGCGTGTGGAGTTTATAGGAGTGCTGATGAGGGACCGCAGGTGCAGGTGATTAAAACTCAGGTGACTGGGATCTGGTGATTGCAGATGACGGCGGGGACTGTGAACAGGTGTTTGCGGTTGATGGCAGTAACTGTGCCTTTCACTCTCTGACACTACGCCCTCCCCCAGGGGCGGCTCCTGACGCCCTCAAGTGGCGATGGGGGCGGCCACGGCCTCTGGGTGCGGGACGATCAGGATGAGTGCGATGGAAGTCCTGTAACAGCATGGGATCAAGGACATCGTCCCGGGCCACCCAGGATTG
>JAFVLL020002291.1:0-20331 GCA_021397915.2 Tor tambroides | reverse complement strand
AATATGGACCACATATTCCATTTGGAGGTCCAAACTGAGCAAAAATATTCAATTTGGTGCAGTTGCTGATATTTTTAAGGCCAAAAAGTAAATTCTGATTATATGCTCAGTACAGTACAGCAGACTACTTACATAAAATGCATACAAAAATTAGTTGTCACTCTATATCTCATATCTTTAGATTATGTTCAAATGCTTACTTTTTTTTTTATATGTATTGCAATGCAATAAAATGATGACTGAGAGACATACAAATAAAAGGTCTTCAAAAGCTGATCATATTTCATACTCACATTTTAACATGAAAAAACTAACAAACAAATAAAAAATATAAATAAACAAACAAACAAATAAATAAATAAAAAGTTATTTTTATTTTTGTCCAAGTTATTTTCTTATGTTTACTTTATAAAAAAATCATTAATGGAGTCACAGCAACAACAAAACAAAACAAAACAAAGCAAAACAAAACAAAACAAAACAAAACAAAACAAAACAAAACAAAACAAGTACCACCACAACTTGAAGGTGGTCTTTTACTTACGTACGACAGGTTATTCAGCAAATTTTTGATAATTTTGCAAATTTATAGGCTTTTGTAATGTGCGTAATCAAAAATGATACAATAGGCTTTATGATGTTAAAGTCTGGATCTTGCTCTACAAATTGCTTTTCAAACAAATAAAGCCAGCATTGTGCAATGTCACATAGAGGACAGACCTATTTGTGCGACTTACAGAATTGGATATCTGGGCCACGTCTCTGCCTTGAATCAGGTGCTCTACCTCTGAAACTTCCTTAAATCCGGCTGTCTGATACACTGGAGTAACAGACTTCCCTAAATATCATCTCTACTTTCTGGCATGCCACTAAGTTCTGGTCGGCAGTGAAATAAGGATCGATACGCTGCAGTGTTCCTCAGCGCTGCCAGCAATCCTGGTGCTCCGATCGCGGCTGAATGAGGGAGGTGAGACCGATTACGTCCACTCGCTTTTCACTTGTCACACACTGTTAGACAGCGGAGCCCTGAATGACTGCTGGGTTTCCAACATGTTTAGCTTCACTGTCACCTGACCACATCTTCACAGCCTGGTGGCACCATTCTTGGCGAGTGATCCATGCCGCCCATGGGGAAAACATGTCTATATACTTTCACTGAAGCTGTAAATACTTTGTGACTTTTGAATTTTCAACTAGCTGGATAAATCCAGGCCTACTAAAAATATTCAGGAATATTCCATGAATATATTAAGTATAATAAGTATAATATTTAAATACGTAAGTCTAAATCTAAAAAGTCTATTTCTATAAAAGTTAAAGAATTATTCACATATCTAGTTGTTCCAAGTAAGTGTCGGCGTAATTTAGTCGGCAATTGGGAAAATTTCCTAGAATAATTTTTTTTTTAAAACACTCCTCACAAAAGGGAACAAAATAAGGCCTGAAAATCTAATTTTATGAATCATTTTCTGTGAAAGGAGGCACTTCAAATATTATTTGACTGAATGACTGTTTTTTTTTTGTTTTGTTTTTTTTTTGTTCATTGCTAAATAGGGTTACAAATATAACAACAAATAACTACAGTTGAGGTCAAAAGTTAATATCCCCCTTTCAGAATCTGCAAAATGTTAATTATTTTACCAAAACAAGAGGGATCATACAAAATGCATGTTAATAATAATTAGCATTTTGCAGATTCTGTAAACTTTTGACCTCAACTGTATTTTGCAATCTACCATAAGTGAGCAACAGCATTAAAGTTTGTTTTCAGTCTACTGTTAGAATCAACAGACAGTCACTGTACAGTTTAAAGCAGCTATAATTGGTTAAATATATGCAAAAAACAAGTGCAATCCTAATTATGTACAGTATGCTAAGACATGTAAGAAAGAAGACCAATTATGATGCAGCATACAAACTATTTACAATTGCTGTTTGTCAGATTATACGAACATGATCCCAGCTATTAGCCATGTCACACTGTTGGATTTCAGTTGTCATTAATGTCAGACTCTGCGACAGTCAAGACTCATTAAAAACTGACACACACAAGAAGACTTGTCCAGAGTTTTGCGTCATCAATCCGTGACATGTTTAGTTATAGTGAGCTGCATTTACATGTGGGATTGAAATCGTGGCTATCAAACAAAAACAGTCTGTCATTAATTTTGATCATGGATTGTCTGTTCAGTCCACCCGGCTCTCTTTGACATTTTCCCGCTGGTGGTTTGTTGCTGTCATACTAATTGTGTCATCAGGTTCAGTGCTCCTATTGGTTTTTGGTTTGATGGTCAAGAAAAGACACACTGCAGGACTGTGCCTTAAAACTTCTGACGCTGGCAGAATTTCATCAGTGGAAAAATTACATTTTTATTCATTAATTGGCTGTCTGCAAACATGTCACACAAGTGATCAAAGAGATTTTGGCCTAGGATCAGATGAATCTTTGAAAATTCTTAGAATTTGTCTCAGACAAGCAAATTATAGCCAACATCACACAGTGTGTATGTACAATGTGTTTTGGGCTAAATAAATAGCAAAACAACCCCCCTAACCAGAATGTTTGAAGAATTTCAATAATCAGCTACACTAAAAATAAATAAATAAATAAATAAATAGTACACACAATTTTCGCTCTTACATTGTTAATATATTCCACAAACAATTACAAAGAAATGGCAAGTAACACTTTAAAGTAAATATATAATTTTGAAGTAATTTCTTGGAAAATTTCTTGCAAAATTTACTCCAATAATCTTTGTTGTATTTACAAATGTAAAAAAAAAGACAGTCAGTTGAATGGTTTTAACTTGCATGTGACAAATGTTTGATGATTGTGTTAGAACATATTAGGTTGTCAAAATAAGGTAACAATATTTTTCTTATTACGCACTTTTGGTACATCATCAGAAAATCAAAAATATAATGTCTTTGGAGAATGTGGATTATTTAATTGTCCCAGGCTCTATTGTGTGAAAAACAGTTTATCCAACATTAATTTTGCTTGAACTAATTGGTCACTAAATTTAATTTTGATGTATTGATATATTTTTATATGTTTATCACATTTGTTTCTATTTCTGATGTCTAAAGAAACTCCTCACAACATTACTGTTATCAAAGACTAGCTTAACAAGCAATTACAATTAAAAAGTCTGGTCACACTTTATATTAGGTGGCCTTAACTACTATGTACTTGCTAAAAAAATAAGTACAATGTACTTATTGTGGTCATATTGTATTGCAAAACACTTTTGCTGCTATTGAGGTGGGATATGGGTAAGGTTAGGGACAGGTTTGGGTGGTATGGATAGATTTAAGGGTGGGTTAAGGTGTAAGGGATGGGTCAACAGTGTAATTATAAATGTAATTACAGAAATTAATTACAGATGTAATTACATATAGGTATTTTTTAAAAATATAAGTACAATGTAAAAACATGTATGTACACAATAAGTGCATTGTACCAAATGATTAATTTAAATGTAAGTACACAGTAGTTAAGGCCACCTAATATAAAGTGGGACCAAAAGTCTTTTCCTTCATCTTCATCATCATCATCATCATCATACAGTTCAGTTGCACCTTGAGTCTTTTACTCAGCACTGTAACATTGCCCTTAAACTGACCTCCCTCTTCTGCCTACAGGCCTAAAGAAATCAGCAGATGTTCTCTATGTACTACGTCACGGTTTTAACTGACTGAGCACTTGTGGAAAGTTATCTGTTGCAGATCATGGGGCTAAAAACACTAAAAACTCTCATGTAACCACAGACCAGAATCAACACAGCTGGGATGGAAACAAATCACATTTGTGAAAAGTGCATGTTTATAGCTCTAGTAAAACAAAAAGAAGATGGAAAATACTTCAGTATTATCAGCCTATTGGCTTTTAAATGAAATAATTTGATGAGGTTCATTTTCTGTCTGCTACTAGTATTTTACCTCATGAATCACCGAAGTCTCTGAGACTCCAAACACAAAAGGAGTAAACTCAATCTCAACAGAACATGAGGCTTAATCATTTTTCCAGTATAATGACAACATCTGCAAGGTAAACATTTACATCTATTTTATTTTATTTTATTTTATTTAATAAATGAATAACCCTCCAATGAACTGCTCGTGACTACATCCAAAGATGCTGGGATAGGCTCGAGCATCCCTGCAACACTACATAGGGCAAGCATTTGGAAAATCAATGGATGGATGTTATGATATTCTTCCATAAAAAAGCTAAATTTTCTTACTACACACTGCGCCATTTATGAAAAGGTAAAAGGCTACACCTAAGTCTACACATTATTTAATGATTCATTGTTTCATTTACCATAAAAAATCAAACTAGTACTTTATAATTATATATTACCCCCTGTCATTCCTGTTTTACTACTTGCCATTAAGAGTCCCACACATCAAAAATAGAAAAAGTATGGTGTAACTGTGCCATAAATGTATGAAATCATTTATCCTGGCAAAAGTTAATTTACTTGCACCTCAGGATGGCCTAACTCCATAAGGGGTGTAATACATCACGCCAGAGCGCTACAATTTTAAAGTATTGAGGTGAGCTCAGAATGATTTCAGAGAATGTCTTTCACAGAATTAATTTTCGTAGAGGAAGTTCTATCTATCATCTTTCATACGTTGTATTTAAAAAAAAAAGGCTATGGAAAGACTTTAACCTTTTTAGGCAAGGGCCCACATTCTGACTGCCTGCTTCATTATGCAGAAGTTATGCAAAACATCCACAAAATATAGCTTCTATAATTAGAGGAATCACAAAGTCACGGCCATGTCACAATGACTCACTTTAAAGTATTGTTTTCTTTTCCCCTTCTCAAACTGTGGAACATCAGAATGCATCAAACATCATCCCATTTTTTTTTTTTTTTTAATGAATAATTTCTTTGACTCACCACAGTGAATCACAGGTGTGGACTTCCCCACATGTCTGCTTTCCCAAGGTTTTTTCTCCATTATATGTAGGCTATACATCAGATCACAGTTTAGAAGAGCTTTTCCTTTTTGCTTACAACTACATGTTTGTCCTCAGAATAAATTGCAATGGATGGACCTGAGTTTTCCCCATTCAGATAATAAAGCAGCAGTAATTTTGAATACTACTAGACTCACTTTACAAAAAAAAACAAAAAAGCGTCATACAGTACAGCTGTCTACGTTGGTGATGTTATCTTGGGGTATTTCTGCCACAAAAACTCACCCAGAAACTCAAATGGTAGAGCAAATTGTTACCAAAACACAGGCCATGGATTCAAATCCCAAGGAATACATGAAGAGAATAATATATATTTATTCAAAATTGTAATAATATTACCATGAGACATTTGCATTTATTCATTTGACAGACACTTTTATCCAAAGCAGCTTACATGGTGTTCAAGATATAAATCTTCATGATACACATATAAATGAACCCATAACCTTGGCTCTGCTGGCATTTTATTTTATTTTATTTTATTTTGGAACACTTTATTTTGCATGGTTTATATGTTGCTTTACTATGGTAATAACAGTGAATTATACATAATAATATGCAACTAACACTAAACCAAACCTAATCCTAATGCTATAGTAAGTACATGTTATTAATTTAATACTCAGTATTTAATTGTTTAATTATATTGTGAGAAGGACATATCATAAAGTGACCCTTTTGAATTATTTAGTCAATTAAATGTAATTTTATATCACTTTTTGCAATATGTTTTTGAAAAGAGAGAGATTTACCTTATATAATACTGAATGAATAACACTAAATTTCACTGTGTTCGTTATATATTTTACATGTACCTGCTATAGTAATAACAGTAAACTATGTATAATTACAAGGAATTAACCCTAAACCAAACACTAACCCTGTAGTAAGTACATATTCTTAATATTACTTATTACTTGTTTGTTTAATTACTCTGTAACAAGGACAGATTAAAATAAAGCCACTGGATATGTGACCCTGGACCACAAAACCAGTCATAAGAGTCTTTTTTCTTTTTTTTGGAGAAGTAATCTGAAAGCTGAATAAATAAGCTTTCCATTGATGTATGGTTTATTAGGATAGGACATTTGGACATATTTGGCCGAGATACAACTATTTGGAATCTGAGAGTGCAAAATCATCAAAATTGCCTTTAAAGTTGTCCAAATTAAGTTCTTAGCAATGCATGTTACTAATCAAAAATTAAGTTTTGATATATTTACAGTAGGACATTTACAAAATATCTTCATGGAACATGATCTTTAATTAATATCCTAATGATTTTTGGCATAAATGAAAAATCGATAATTTTGACCCATACAATATATTTTTGGCTATTGCGACAAACATATCCGTGCTACTTAACACTGGTTTTGTGCTCCAGGGTCACATGTATGCAGGTAAAATTAGATATGTATATCAGATGTAAACTGAAGTTATTAATTTGAGTGTTTTTAAACTGCAAAAAAAACAAAAAAAAAAAACAAGCACACACCTCATTTGTTGCAAGGGTCATTGTCAGTTTTTTAGCATTTTATATAGGTTGATTTTGTTCATGGTTTTTGAGGATGAGGGCATGTCACACAACCTGTCCATCTGCCAAACCTGACAACAAACATGTGAATTTGGGCCAAAAACCCAAATAGAGTTTGATTGGATGCACTGTCCTTGACATAAACAACAAAAGACATGTGAAGTGTTTTCTCTTCATTTTTAAAAGCCTATTTATTGTGCTATCCTGACTGAGCTACTTGCATTTTATAATTTTCATTCAGCATTGTTTTTCCCAGCATGACTCTATCAGAACAGACCCGTAACCCCACTTTGGGTCACTACCGAGCGGTTGAGAAGCACTGTTCGAAACGGCAGCACTTAGCACATGAATGAAGAAAATAAATAAATAAATAAATAAATAAATAAATAAATAAATAAATAAATAATTGTAAATCAGCTCCGATAGGCAAAACACAGAATTGGGAATTAGTTTAGAAAGCGTCGTGCTTGTTCCTGGGTCAAATCTCCAGTAGAATAGCAATATCTCATGCCAGTCATCGTTATTTAAATGTCATGGTTGTCCTTTGAAGATGCATGCAAATGGTGGAGGGATACGTTGAAGGAAAGAGCATGCCGCAGTGCACTGCTTCACTGTACCATGCAATTATACTGACTAACTACTTGCCGTAGAGTCACCAAATGTTAAGAGGAGATAAATGAAATCAGCCAAGTGAGGGAGGTAAATAAACAATCTGATCCGTAACGTTAAAAATCCATCATAATTTTCTCTAACGACCAGACCTCTCTCTTGCACGTACGCCACCCCTCGACCTCTCGTCTCTTTGCCAGCGCCTCATGAATTGTCTTTTGTTTGATACTCAGCTAAGACTGTAGATGATGTATTACATTCAGTGTCAAGGGGGAAAGTGCCTCTCCAGCCACATCAAACTGACAGAGCGCTGAAACACAAATGATGCAACAAACAGAAATAGTGAGTCACTCCGTAGATCAATTAGAGTGAACGGTGAGAGTGTTGCGGGGTGAGGTGGCTGCTGCATCAGCCTAAGCTGTTTACTAGCTCGCAGCTGTCTGCAAAACGTCTAAAAATGATGGCGGTTTTCATTTTGTGCTGAAAGAGAACAGCAGGAAATGAAAAAAAAGACTGTTAAAATATGAAATGAAAGAGGGTTTTTTTGTTTTGTTTTTTTTTGTTCCACAATCAAGATCTGCTCTAACATAATATTTTGAAATATGCTTTTATGTTGTTTTGATGCCAATCAAGGAGACATTTGACGTTAACACTGATCTGGTTACAACAAAACATTTTAAAGCAGTAGGTGCAACTGAAGTGCAAGGTTCACGTGGTAATTGAAAATCTGTTATGACTGCCATTTATGCAATAACTCTTGTCAAGGTGATTTTTAGTACATGTATGAAATCCATACAGGTTGTTGGGGTCATAGAGTATCAACTCAATATTCTTCTTAAAAAGCTTATAAAAATAGTACTGGTATGGTTTAGTACTGCTTTCATTTTTGTGACACACACACACACACACACACACATATATATATATATATATATATATATATATATATATATAACATACAAAAACACAGCAAAAACAGTAATATTGTAAAATGATTTTACAACATATGTTGTATTTTTTTTTTAAATTAAAGCTATTTCTATTTCAGCTAAATGTTGTTCTTTAAACTTAAGATTCATCAAAGAATCCAGAAAAAAAAAAAACATGTACACAACTGTTTTCAACATTGATAATAATAATAAATATTTCTTCAGCAGCAAATCAGCATATTAGAATCATTTCTAAAATAATCATGTGACACTGAAGACTGGAGTAATGCCGCTGAAAATTACATTTTAAAATATATTCAAGAATATAAAAAATAAATTGTAAAAATTAAATAATAATAATAATAATAATATAAAATATTACCAATCTATATATAATTCAGTTGTATTAAAAATCGATTTGACTCCACAAACTGAACAGGCATGTACTCCTTCAGTTTCAATAGATATGATGCTTCTGGCCATAAACATGTTCTTATGATGCAGAAGTGATTTACAATTGCTGAAATTCAATTTCTTCTGTAAGTTGCCAGGAATTCTTTAAGGGTCAAGTTTATTGATTTCTTTTGAAAGCTGGTGGCAATTTGAGGGTAGACACATTAAATTTGCCTTTATCATATTGTCAGTGAGTGTTCTTATCAAAGCAAATATGAGAGATCTAAAGCACTCAAAGAAATAGAAATCACATGGATGTCTACTTACTTATTTAGCAAAACAACAGGTATTTATTCCAAATGGTGTGGCTTTTCCCCCTGTTCATTATAATCAACTAATTTTACATTAGCATAATGCATTGTGCCAAGCAGCAATATCATTCATTACAGAACTATAAATGCGAGTATACCAATAAATATAAAAATTATACACATTACATTCATTACAGTAAGTATCTCTCATAAGACTATATTGTACTAATTATGATTACCTTAAAAATTATGCATTGCTGTTGCCTGCGAGGATACATAGCAATCTTAAAACTTCCTCTCACGAGTCTCATTGTGAACTAGATTTCTATATGAGACAACTGGCCTGATTTCAGCACGGTCTTGTGATACCAGGAATTCCCTTCTGGGTAAACTCACATTCACACATAAGGCCCACTGATGGGATTTTACTCAACAGATCAATAATTGCTTTAGCATATTAACACCACTTACATTCAGTTCATGCTTTCTGGATAAGACATGATTCACTGCTGTAGACTTGGTTTTAAAAATTGAAGTGTGTAATTTCAGTGCCTCTAGTGGCTCCAAATGGAACTGCAAGCTGCCTGTTATCCAATAGGTTTCCTGAACACTCCCCGACCTGTCATAGAAAAATTTGAAATGAACTACTAATTAATAAATAAAATAATTATCAGTTTAAAAAATGATGTTTTATAGTTCTAATCAATAACTATTAAGTGCTTAAAAAAAAAAAGCTTTATTTTGAACCATTCCTGCTTCAGTCATTTCTTTTTTGCAAATGTTTTTTAATGCCTATGGGAAAAATAATTCCGGAACCAAGGTTGCTAAAACAGTGGGTGCTCATTGTGGAGCTCAACTACTTTTCATAAAAACCTATTTGAAACAGGTAAGACATCTGTCACCTCCCTGATCTGAGAGCTGTCATCCTAGGCTGTCAAAAGCTTACAGAACACCCATTGTTGGCTTTTTATGGCTTGTTATGAATACTGAGAGGATGAATTATCATTAGTGCAGAAATGAATGTGTCACAAACATTATGAACCATTTCCGGACCCTTCAAACTCACTCTTTATCTCCGGCCCACAGAGACCCTCACAGCCTGTCAGCAATCTTCATTTGGATCCCCCAAGATGCCTTGCACTGGGAATACTTTGACGGATAAAGTTTGCATAATTACCCTCCGATTTTGAATATTCAAGTGCTCAGGGGTCCCTGTTTGTCTCTGGCTCATTAGAATTTAGAGGGCAGGCAAAAATAAAATATCTGAGTGCACATACAAGAGCCCGCTCTGGCAAAGATGACACGCGGCATCTGCTGAGAGCCTAGGAAACGTGTTTGGCTTCTGTTCTTGCTGATCTTTGCAGCTTTACGACCTGGGCCGAAAGAAAAAAAAATAAAAATGAGAGCGTGCTTACTTGGCAAGCATCACGCACATCTTGTGATACCCCTCGTTTGCGTACACAATTAGTTTGAAAGAGACGTATCTGGAGCAGTAGGGAGCCTCTGTGTACAAGGTGAATCTGCTTTGCAAATGCTGCACTGAGGGAGATTAAAAAAAAGCAATGTGTGCCAAACAATTCCACTCTTCTTCCACACGCAGCTCATGTCTCTCATTATATTTCCACTGAGGGCCACCTAAACGCATTCAGATGTTCTGTTTAGTAAAACGCAATCCTCAGCACAATAACAGGTGAGAAATAGCAAATAGGCTCTCTCAATAAAACCATTCGTTAGGAAGAAAACGGAAAATGTACAGGAAATAAAGGAGTGCATTACATAGCGTGTAAAATAAGAGGCAGATTAACGCAAAGGTAGAACTCAATCTGTGGTAAACATCTATAAACTGGTGCAGGGGATATGAGCATTCAAATGAAAGTGAATATTCAAAATCTATTTCACATGTTTAAGAACGCACCAAGAAATAGGGGAATATGCGATTTTCAGTGTTGCATGATCTTAGGAATTCATTCTAATATGTTAGGGTTAGGGTTAGTTTTTAATTTAAAGCAGCATTTAAGTGTAACCCTAGGGTTAGAAATATAAGACATACTATACGTCATATTACTAGCATAATGGCTGTTTATTTGTACTTACAAAACACATGCCTAATTCTGCATGACCATATTTTACATCCCTTAATCCTACTCCACACCTAAATTTACCTAAACAGCTACTTTACTAACTATTAGTAAGCAGCAAATTTGTAGTTTATTGAGGCAAAAGATATTAAAAGTCATTAGTTAATAGCGAATACACATATGTATTCGGACCACACCACACAACCAATCAGAGACCAGACGATACTTCCACATTCATTCTCACACAATCAAGCATGTACTTCAGTCTCTTCTGAACATTTGACATGGTTTTACTGCAGTAAAATAGTAACACTAACTGTATAATAATATTAAAATGGAAACTGATTCAAACAAAATACATTAATAGACTGAGGAAAACTGCTTTATTTCTTTATGTATATTGTTTATAAATAACTGTCATTTTTTATTAATATAATTGTTTGTTTTATTTAAACCATAGAAATGGAAATGGAAAGGAGTCATGGCAATGAGGAGACATCCAACTACATCATGCATGCTTAACATTAATTATAATTTGTATAATTTTATTTTGGCAATATTGACATTGACTGAATGCACTGAGTGCTGAGTGTATGAAAGTATGCACACTTAGAGGAATGTTTGGGCTTAATACAAGTTCTGTGGACATTTGTAGCATGCTCTCAATTACCATGGAACAATGATCTTGTCTATGGAGAAACGTACAAATAAATTGTACAGTTAATAAACTGTTGTCTGTACATTGTTAAAACAGCAATAGGGTATGCACAACATGATCATTTTGGGAACACTTAGTATTAATGTAATTAATGTTTAATAAATGTTTAATAAACGTTACTGCCTTTAATGGTAACACTTTATTTTACAGTGTCGTTACACATGATACAGTATATCTACTTACTATTATAATAAGAATAAATTATGCATAGTTACACGCAAATAACCCTAAACCAGACCCTAATCCTAACCCTACCCATATAGTAAGTACATGTAGTTAATTACTATTACTCAGTACTTAAATGTATAATTACACTGTAACAAGGACACCAAAAAATAAAATGTAACCCCTTTAATTTAGTAATTTCCATGACCTAATCAAAAACTAGAAATATTTACTCCTGATAATCATTAACAACTCCTTTAATACTGGTTTAAATACTGTACATTTGTACAATTTTTCCCTTGGTAATTTCTCACTACAGAAATGACCCAACTATCGTATGGAAGCTATTATATTTTTTGGTAGTATAGAAGTTCATATTGTACTAAAAAAGACACAACACCCAAATCAGTTTGTCTCAGTGTCTGACGGTGTTTTAGAAAGGTTATTCTGCTACACTGTGCTTCTGTTGTGTCAGCATAAGCAACCACTTGTGACAGAAGGGATATGCCAACCCTCCGATGGCACGAGTGACTCATCACTTTAGTTTCTTCTTGATTACACTAATGATGTATTTGCATCACTTTAGCTGTATTAGTATCGCTTCCATTTTCATGTCAAACAATGACATATAATATGTAACGCTTTGTAACAAGAAGCTATCCGCACAATGTCTCCAGTTCAGAGCGGAGTGGATCAGTGATGGTCACATGATTGCATGTGTGTGGGGGGGGACACACACACTCATGCCACTGCCACACATAAAGACATTCTTTGGCATGCTGTGCGAGCTATTCACACTCACAAGATACTCTAGAGGAAGTACAGCCTCAATCCAGTGCCATTCATCATTATTTCCTGTGCCCCTTCTAAAAATCCACTGGATGTGTAAACGTCACATCCAGACATCCACACCTGTGATAAGGCCACTTCCTCTATGCATCATTTATGCTTTCCACCAAGGCATCACAATGCCTTCTTGAACAATTCTGATTCAGTCCACGCGCACACACACGCACACACACACACACACACACACACACACACACACACACACACACAAATTAGAATATTAGAATATTTTTAATTTAAAGCAGAATCGCAAAAAGGTGCATTTAGTAGTAGCACTTTACAATATGATTACATTTGGTAACTTTAAGAAAGGTTACTGCATTAAGCATCATGAACTCATGAACTAAAAAACAAAAAAATAAAAAACACTCAAAAATATTTATGATTATCATCCACATACACTACTTAAAGTGATGCTTATTAGTCATGCATGAATGAATCAGGTAAGAAACAGATAAGATTTCTGTAATAGTATTAATAAACTAAATATGTTATAAATAACCAAATCTCATTAATAAATCCTTTTTTTTCAGGCTTCTACATTTTAATGAAATATTTCTTATTCCACATCAAGCCACATTTTATTTTTATTCACACTTTTACTGAATACATTTTATTGATTTCACAATAATCAGATTTATGCTGATTTTAAGCAAATTGAATAAATTATTTTTTATATGCATAATATTAAGTTTATGTTATTATGTTAAAACAGCATAATCCAAATGCTGGACAATTTTATGTGCAATTCAAATACATAAATTTAGGCCTAGGTAGTTTTTGAGAAAATTAACAATTTATACAATGCAATTTATTATTATGTAATAAATGCATCATGAAGTCTATATTTAAAAGGAATAAAGGTATTTACAAAGGTATCAACATCATGAGGCACAATGCATCACGTGTATCATTTGATCATGAAGTTGCTCTCAAGTAATATTTAATTTAAAAACACAGAGGGCTTATTCTATTCTTGCAATACATATTTTAGTATGGTTTTTATATGAAATATTTACACAGAATTCAGCAACAACTCACCTTAACTCACCAAAGATTTGCCCCTTACACTGCTGCTGAAAAATTGAGAAGTATCAAGAATCATTTTGGAATCTGTTGATTCCCTGCTGACTCCTACGATCAAAGTCTAAATGAATCACAAAGTGCCTTAAGATTCCCACCTCTACTGTCCACATCGTCAACAAGCTATCAAAGCGTTCTGCTAAGCACAAATTTAAAATGATTTCTTCAAATGCCAGTAAAGGCCATTAATACAACTACATTGGATTCACCAGCCCAAGCTCAGTGAGGGAGGGGGAGTAAAGGAAAAAGGGCTCATTTATTTAAAAGAGTTGCCATGGGGAATGACATCCATGATTAATGTGGGGGTTGATTATGCAACCAATTGACTATAATTCACACCCAAAGAAACAGAGGCCAGTCAAGCTGCCAGAAGGGCTGAGAGTATTAATACAGAAATGTTATGTTTACATGACACCCTTTTCAACTAAAACAGAAAACTTTGTATGCATTTTTGCTGTTTATTTATGCAAAAACTGCATTTTGCGGGTCTGAAAACGCAACGTTTTGAAAACGCCTTTCAATGTGCAAGTTTTTGAAAACAATACCATTATCATCCCTGTGTAAACTACAAAAATGTGGATTTTTGAAAACAGTGACGTTACGCACATGCACATTATGAATTCAGCCTATATGTGCACAGGTGTGTAGTGTTTCTTTAAAAAGTGACATTGCCAACCACTGGCCTGGCATGCATAATGCAGTGTTTGTAGTCATTTTTGTGAAGCTGTGTGAATGGGTTTTGACAACATTGTACATAAAACTTTACAAATGAAAAGGTTTTTGTGCTCTTAAGACTTTTTGACAAATAAACACATTTCAACTAAAATTTGATTGAAATGAAATGACATGTTTTGTGAGATTCACCATTAGCTGGCATCCATCTAGTACCCTTTCTGTACCCTTTCTGAGCTTTGCTATTATTATTGTCTGTGATGGACTGAGAAGACATGGCCTGCAGTCCCGAGGCTCTCACATTTATCAGATGTGAGCTTCAGGGTATCCACAGAGGAAATGCACTATAGTGAGTCTGGCTGTAAGTCAAGGGGACTAAGAATGTCATGGATGAGCATGCCTTTTTCTCTATCGTGGCTTTGAAAAGGATGATCTGATTTATTTACACCTGTCACTTTTATACACAATGTAGGAGTTCTCTAAAGACCGGTGTATGCACTGGAATGCACTTTCTTTCTTTCTTTCTTTCTTTCTTTCTTTCTTTCTTTCTTTCTTTCTTTCTTTCAATGTCTCTCTTTATTTCATAGGGGCCAATTCTAATTGTCACTATTAACCAGTTGCTTATTAGCCTGCCTATTAATAACACATTGGCTGTTTATTAGTCCTTATAAAGCACATATTCTGCATGACCATATTCTACATCCCTAATCCTACCCAATACCTACACTTAACAACTACCTTACTAACTATTAATAAGCAGCAAATTAGTAGTTTATTGAGGCAAGAGTAGTAGTTAATGGTTTGTTAATAGTGGGAACTGGACCTTAAAGTGTGACCTTTTTTTTTTTTTTTTTTTTTGTGACCTTTTTTTTTTTTTTTTTTTTTTAATGAATACATTTATTAAGCAAAGATGCATTGAATGGATTAAAAATAATCAATTATTTCTTTTAAACCTTTTATTCATCCAAAAAAAGTGTCACACAATTTCCACTGTTTCCGCTGTTCCACTGCTTTAACTTTTTTTTTCTTCAATAGTGAGAATAATAATGAATGTTTCTTGTGCGTGTTTGAGAATGTTTCTTAATTATTCAAACATACGACTCAGAATGTGTATATACATAGACAGATGTTACCACATGAAACACATTTACTTGAAATAACTTAAAAAATCTGAATCAGTCTTTAAAAATCAGTTATTACAAATTCTTATTCCATTTGATGAAACAATGATTAAAAACAAAAAGTTCAGTGAATTACATGTAAGTGACAACTGAGTGACTGACAGAAATTGCATTGTACAAAAAGTCCTAGTGAAACGTATAACCTCAAATAGACCACTAACCTCAGGCGGTCAAAACTGTTCCCACAACAGGTGCTAAACGATCTAAACAATGCCATCAAAATATTTTTACAATGCCGTGTTATTATAAATCAGCTAAACAACCATTTTTCAAAAACAACCATTTTCACATTGAGAATTACACAGTTAATTTAAGATGATCAATATGACGGGGAGTTTATTAGGATTAATGTGCCTTTAAAAGATATCCATCTCCTGTCAGTCGAACACAGGCATCGGCATGAGATGTTCTTCTGAATATCAAGAGACAACTTCTTGCTGTTTTTCTTTTCTTTATTTATTTTTTACACCGCTCTATTCACAGGAAGTTTGTGGAATTATCTACATAAATTAAATGAGCTATATTC
This sequence comes from Tor tambroides, assembly GCA_021397915.2. Classification (NCBI taxonomy): domain Eukaryota; kingdom Metazoa; phylum Chordata; class Actinopteri; order Cypriniformes; family Cyprinidae; genus Tor; species Tor tambroides. Next base: position 4,284 of record JAFVLL020002291.1, on the reverse strand, counting down.
ATGAGATGTATATTTGTACATAATAGATGGATTTTTGAAAGAGAGTATCACCAAGAAGACTGTTGAACCGCTAGTAAAGCAGGCTATGTGCAGTTAACACATGCAGATGCAGTACAAAGCTGACAGTTTCTGTTCTTAACAGCAACAGCAGGGCTTTGAATGGACAATTTTAAATGGAACATGAAACTGTTTAACAGCTGTCTTGATTGTATCAATGGTTTGGTTCCAACTGTGCAATTAAATGTTTGAATGGAACACTGCATTAAATGTTTAAATAAAAAAGGAAATCAACTTTACACTCTGGTTACTGTGCTGAAAGGCATTATCTAATATTCATGACCACAGCAAATAAACTCAACATGAATGCAAAATCGTTATAGATTTAAGGTGCAATGCATACCTTCCAGTCATTATAAATAATACGAATCTTGAAAATAACAACAAAAACATGTCCTAGCAACATCATGACCATACTAGTAGCATGGGTTCCCAACTGCTTTGAGATCCACTTTCCTGCAGATTTCAGCTCCAACCCTAATCAAACACACCTGAACAAGCTAAACCTGGTCTTCAGGATTAGAAAGTTACACGCAGGTGAGTTTGATCAAGGTTGGAGCTAAACCTTTCAAGAAAGCTGAGAACACCTGAGGTATAGTATACCAACGCTTGACGTATGTACAAATTAATTGCATGCAAATACAATATAGCGAATAAGTGCCATCTGCAAACAAATTATAAAAAGATTCCCCTCAAGTTCAAACAGGTGTAAGATTCTCCTCAAGCAGAGTAACTACAGGTGTTAATTTATTGTTTTATCTTGTCAAACCTGACAAATATTATCTCACATTCGCTTTTGTTAGGTTTAGTGTAGGTGGTGTTAGTTTTGAATGCGATACAGCATTAACCTTTAAGAGTCTTTCGCTAGACGTTTAATTTCCAAACTGCCGCAATACGTTCAATTACCAACGTAATAAAACATTGCCAGATTTACATTTAGTAAAGAAGCAACGTAAAATCATGCTGCAGAAATGCCGCCACAGGCATGTTTTTCCAGTGAGCCTGGTTACATGTATTACATGCTACTGCATTTACTTAGAAAGGTGTCGAATTCTACAACGCCAAAAAGGAGGACACTTTGGAGACTGAGCCAACACTGTTCAATGAGGACAATGAAAAATAACCCCAAATCAGTGACAAAAATGAACTTGTTTTCGTTAAGGAGTGACATTAAATAATGATTATAATTACAATGGCATAGATGTCACCTTTAATGCAGATTTCATAAATCTAGTTATTAAATGTGATTTGAATTATAAGACACTATAAGGCTGATACCAGTCAAATAAAAATTATACTAGCAAAATCTATCTTGCTGCACAAGCTGCATCTGAAGTGCATTTGGACGGTAATTACGCAAACTATTTAATGAAGCTCAGAGATGCCACAAATGCATTTACACTGCAATTACAATTGCATAAATAATGGTATGAGATTAATGCTTTAAATATAAAATATACTGAATATAGAACAATGAAATGATACTTTAAATATGTATACTGTTTCAATCTATTAGTTCAAAACAGCTGATTCATTCAGATATTAGGCAAGTGATGTGGTGATTTCGGAACTGTGTACTAGCAAACTACTCTTACTATTTCGACCATGAAAAGACATGCTAAAAATAGTAAGAGCAGCATACAAGTATGCAGTTTTGAATGTAGCAACTGTCTTAATGAATAGCTTATTGAATAATTGGCCCGATTTGTTCACTCAGGAACAAAACTCCACTGTGTAGATCGGAGACAAAATACTGCTACCGAGTCCATTTTGACAATATTGTGTCTAAAATGTATGTCAATTAATATTCATTTGAACATAACATTAGCATTTTGTATTTATTTATTATACACCACTGTATGAAGTATAAAATAGTCATCTTAAAACGAGGACAAATGAGCGTCCGGCTCAAGCCCGCACTAGTAGACAGACATGGTATTTCAAAACCGGACTGTCCGACCTAAACTGGACGGATGGCCACCCTAAATATAACCTCACACTTTATCTTTAGGTTGGACTTTCAGCAGGAATAGCAGCCACACACTGTTAAACTTCTCACATTGCCCAGATGAAAGCGTTTCCTTTGCATGTAAATTGTTAATGTGAGGCTGATTATACAACCTCGTGTACAACGGACCGATAGAAACCAGCAGAAATCCTGGCTTTGTTACATCGATGTAAAGCAGAATGACATGCTCTGGGAGTCTGGGACACCTGAGCTTCCAGCATGTCTCTATTTCTTTGTCTTATTCATTTACATCCGACTGAATTGTGAGGATGAATTTGTATTCCATGAGTAGGTAATTCTACTTCCATAGGGAAATCACTTGAAGAGTATACAAAACCAAACAGAAAAATTACATTCTTTACACATGTAGGCAGAAAACTACTTGGAATCTGACTGCGAAAGAGAAAAGGTGAGAATGATCGGTAAACTCATTTACAGACTAAATAATAGGCTGTCAACGTTTTAACAAAGACTGTCAAAAGTTGTGTTGCTAGAAATAGGCTAATAAAACACGTTTAGATGCACAATTCAGGTAGGACAGCTTATGAAACATTTTCATTCACAAACTGTTAATGCCCTGCGTTTTTCTTTCCTTTTTACATATAACCTCATATTTATGTATAGAGTTATTAATTGCAAAGAAAATGAAAAGCTTTGGTGTGTGAAGTGATTTATATTTCATGAGATCTTTAAAAACAACATGAAACAGCATTCACAATGCATTTTGTGTTTATGTTAAACACAAAATTCATCGGAAAATAGATCAGCAAGTGATGATGCAATAGATATAATGTTTGGCTATGTATATTATTAGCTAATATTATTTTAATAGCAGAAAAAGTGTTTCAAATGCAGAGGGAGTTACTATATTTTAATGAAAGATTATGATTTTTATTTTCCTTGCGATATAAGACTAGGGATATTTCTGATTTCATTTAGTCATCAGATATTAATATCTCTAAATAAAAAAAAAAAAAGGAAGTTGGTTTGCAGTGTTGTTGCTTCCTCTGTTTTCTCCCTGATCTAAGACTTCCTTTAACAGTACAGTCTGTAAAACACACTCTCTCTCACACACACACACACTTGTGCCCGTACTCTGAGACACCATCTCCAACTCACGTGAAACATCGCTGTTGTGCTACTGTCATGTCTCATGTCACATTTTAAAGACAGACGTAAAGCATTTTTGTATCGTCCCTGATGTTCCTGTCACCAAAACTCTTTGTGTAAACCTGTCACCAACAACAGGCGGCAGTGATTTGTTTACTTCCTTCAAATCAAATTGAAAAGGATGCCAAGCCAAAACTACAAAACAGGCCTTTTTTTTTCCCGCAGCTGTCCTCTACATCTCTGCAAATGGCTGGCGCTGCTTCTGCCCCAGAGAAGACTCTATGCTCGTCTGCACCAGTCAGTTTCAGACCACAAAAACACCTGCATTTTCCACTTTAACTACAAGTTGCAAGGGTTCAATATGTCCAAATTGCCAGAGAAATGGCGCATCAGGTCCGCTGAGCTTATCGTTTGTGACTGTAATGAAAAAGGACTACATCTGAACATTCAATCTTGCCTTCGGCATTGTGCATGTTACTGCAGCTAAACACTTCTGCGTCAAATAGAGCAGAAACAGGTGATGAGGAAAGAGAGGGACGATGCTGTTCACACAAACTGTGTAATACTGAAGCGCTTGTGTTCAGCCACGGACCAATGACTTTTCTCTCTGGCTCATTTAATACAGCCATATCCAAAAAAAAAAAAAAAAAAACAATGTCAAAAGTGTGGTTGTCAAGGAAACATTAGCTAGCATGAGTCACAAATTCACAATTGTGCAGGCCCCCAGTACAATCATTAATTAGTGCACTAGGAAGTCTCATTTACATGGAAAACAACACAAAAAAAACAAGTTTAGCAACTGCCTTAAGCTTGGCCTTTCTAAATGGAGTTTTACTATAAACCATCCATCATGAAACATCAAAGTGCACTTACAGTTTTATACTTAAAACTGCATTTTAAATGCCACAGACTACCACAGAGGTATAATATTTTCCTTAAAGGCACAGTACACTCAATTCAAACACTCAAGTCTTACAAAACAAAACCAACTTGATGGTGAGGGGGAAAAAAGACAAAACAACTTTAGCAATCAAGGAATTTAAGCAAATCAACAATCTTAGCTTCTTTATCTGCAAAAGGATAAATAAATAAATAAATAAATAAATAAA
>JAFVLL020002290.1:0-10238 GCA_021397915.2 Tor tambroides | reverse complement strand
CACACACACACACACAGAGAGAGAGAGCGAGAGAGAGAGAGAGACACACACACACACACACACACACACACACACACACACACACACACAGACACACACAGACAGAGAGAGAGAGAGAGAGAGAGAGAGAGAGAGAGACACTCACACACACACTCACACACACACTCACACACACACACACACGAGTAAGAGGCTGAAGCGCTTCAACTCTCTGATTAACAAGAACATGACTGCCCTGTTATCATTCAAAAAATAAAAAATAAAATAAAATAAAATAAAATTATATATATATATATATTAATGAACATAAAATAAATTAATTAAATTATGATAAATATATTTTAAAAATATTTCCACATTTTTCTGTTTAGTTATAAAATAACTAATCTAAAACTAATGAAAATAAATAATCTAAAACTAAATTAAAAATTATAAAAAAGCATATAACCCACACAGTAAAACAAAGAAGACTTAAAGTAAAATGGAAACAGAAAACATAAAAACATAATTAAAAATATTAATAAATACCACCATAATACTACAGTATATTAATGATGCTAAAATAACACTCATTCTAAAACTCTACTAACACTATATATATATATATATATATATATATATATATATATATATATATACATATATATATATATAAATTGTTAATTGAAAAAAAAAGTTAATTGTCAAAGTAACATTTCAAATTTCTATTAAGCTGAATTACTAAAATAACTTTAAGTTGAACATAACTAAACTGAAACTGAAATAAAATAAAAATCAAATAGACATTTAAAAATAATAATAATGAAACCAGAAAACAACCCACACAATACTAAAAATAAAAATACTAAAGCTTAATCTAAAATTAAAATGAAACAGAAAATATAAAAAAATACATATAAAACAAATATATGTAACAAGTATTATTAAACAAACATTATTATTATTATTAAATATTATTATTAAACAAATATTAAAATTAATATTAATAAATACCATAATACTATATTAATGATACTAAAATATCCCTCAAGCTCAGACACTTGTACTCACACTAAAATATATATTAAAAAAACAAAACAAAAAAAAAAAAAGAACATTTGTGGTAAATGAAACAAAATAAATGTTAAATAAATTAAATAAAATATAAAAAATGTAAGTTTAAGTTGAATTATTAAAAAATTACTAGAATAAAAGCTAAAAATAACTGAAATAAAAATAATACTAAAACAAGAATAATAAAACTGCACAAACACACACACAATAAGTTTTAAACTAAAATTAAAATTTATATCAAATATAATGATATATGTTTAATGATGCCTGTGTCATAAATACAGACACTGACTAATTTTAGGAAGCCATTGCTGAAATTTAATGAAGAACTAACAACTAAAATCAAGAAAACTGCTTCAACTTGGACTGTTTTACTGCAAAAATGAAGGTTGCCAGAGTTTCTCAGTTTATGCATGAGTACAACTAATCCAAATACAAGTTTAAAGCAGGAAAACCTCATGTTTTTATTATTTATTGTATTCTAGCAGTTCTTGTTTGTCGCCAGATGATGGAGACACGCATACAGGTAAGATCCACAGATGGTTTGTTTAGACTTTCATATCTTACAAATAAAGTTTGGCTTTGGTTTATCTGGTAAATCAGGCAACATGTGAAAGACAAGAACATCAAATAAATGTGATGATAAACAACAGCATCTTCAAACGCTCTGCAGCTGATGGGAACGTTCTGTCCATCCACACTGGTGATTATTTATTATATTAATCCATCGGGATAATAATATAAACAGCCCTGATCGTGAAGAGACTTTACAAACAAACACTGAGTATCAGGATCGTTATGAGGAAATGATGGAAAGTCTTCACTAACAGGAGCACTGTGCATTTACAAACTGAAAAAACAGAAAACAGTCATTAAAATGAACATTTTAATCATCTGAAGGAAAAGTACGGTATGTTTATTAATGCTCCATCCATGGAGTAAGGTTCGGTTTATTACCTGATTAGACTGAAACTGTAGAAAATGATTAAGGCTTTTACTGTAATTAAACAAATGAAAAATTGCTTTATCTGTCTTTAGCACTAAGATTTTACATGAAGATCTGTGAATTATTTATAAAGACGTTTATTTGCTCATTTACACACATGTAAGCAGAATTATGAGATCAACTCTGTTCCATCTTTTGTTAAAAAATATTTTACCAAGTTTGGAAAATTACGTTTTTTTTTTTTTGTTTGTTTGTTTTTTTTGTTTGTTTTTTTTTCCTCACTTGTCTAGTTAATAAAAAAATAAAATAAAATAAAATAAAATAAAAAAATAAAATAATAAAATAAAATAAAATAATAATAGAATAAAATAAAATAAAAATAGAATGAAATAAAATAAAATAATGAAATAAAATATAATAAAATAAAGTAAAATAAAATAATTATAGAATAAAATAAAATAAAGTAAAATAAAATAAAATAATAATAGAATACAATAAAATAAAATAATGAAATAAAATAAAATAAAATAAAACAATAAAATAATAAAATAAAATAAAATAATAATAGAATAAAATAAAATAAAAATAGAATAAAATAAAATAAAATAATGAAATAAAATAAAATAAAATAAAGTAAAATAAAATAAAATAAAATAGAATAAAATAAAATAAAATAATGAAATAAAATAAAATAAAATAAAATAATTATAGAATAAAATAAAATAAAATAAAATAAAAAGTTTTCCAGGTTTATTCTGGACACTAAACTAATTTTGTCCACTTTTACTGACATGCTTCAAGGAATAAAACATCTAGATTAAAATTTCAATTAGAAGTAATTAGGAATAGGATTTTTTTTCAACATGGTATTTCTTAGTTCCATTACAAAAAGACCTGACCTTAGAAATGAAAATATGAACACCAACCTTAACACAGACACATTATAAGAGCCATTTTTTACTATTTAATATGGTAATTAATATGGTAAAGAAAAAATACAATTTCTCAAATCCAACAAAAATACACAGCCAAAAATATTTTCTTTCTCAGTATTTTTGTCTCATTTTCCAGTGAAAATATCTAAACATCCTTAAAATCAAGATACATTTACATGAGATGCAAAATAGTTTAAGATATTAAATCTTGTTTTGTGGAAAAAATGATTAAAAAAAATAATTAAGCAAATTTGTGCTTCAAAAAAATATCTGCCAGAAAAAAATCTTGTTTCCATTTGAACTGAGTTTAATTTTCTGACCGCATGGGCAGATACTTGTTCTTGTTATAATCCTAAATTCTATTCACTTTGATACATTTTCCAGAAAACAAACGTATCTTGATTTCAGGATGTTTATGCTGGAAAACAAGACAAAAATACTGAGGAAGTCATTTTTTGCAGTATATTTTTTCCCTGTGCTTTCTGATTTGTGATCATTTTTAAAATGGCTAAAGAAATGAAAAAGCTGATTTTGGCTAAATATCTTATGCAATCAATACTGTATCTTAATGAAGACAGGAGAGCAGTGGTCATATTTGCTTTGGTCTGTGATCGTAAACAAAGATTAGGTATAATTAGCAAACATTTCATGGGAACGGTTTGATCTCACGAGTTATGAAGCCTGTAAACGCATCCGTATCCTGAACACAAACGCTGTTTATGAAAGCATTAGAAGGTTGGCAGATTCCTCGCCTGAAGCTCTGGGTTTCATCGTGTGTGTGCGAGACAGACGTCTGCTGAATCTCACGTTAAACACAATCACATTCGATTCATCTGAGCCTAAAACAACCACGACACCGAGTGGAAAAACGGCCCCAGGAGTCCAAAAACAACAAATCACTGCAGATTTATGGATCAAAAAACCCCTGCAACTTTCTCAGTGGAGCTTTGCATTCAGTGATGAGTCTGAACATCTGATTATACATTACACCTGCTTCTGTTTTCATCACAATGATCAGTCAGAAAGTCATTTCTAGAAGGATTCTGACTGTATATTATCAGGTGATGAACTGTTTCTTATTACACTGCAAAAAATGATTCTCTTAGTTAGTGTTTTTGTCTTGTTTTTTAGTATAAATACCTAAAAATTCTTGAATCAAGATGCATTTGAGATATTATGTCTTGTTTTCTGTAAGAATTATATAAAAATGCTGTTAGTTTTTCCTTAAAACAAGCAAAAATATCTGCTAATGAGGCAAGAAAAATACTCTTGTTTAGCCTTTGAATTAAGATTATTTTTTTTACCCCATTAGCAGATATTTCTGCTTTTTTTAAGCAAAAACTAACAACATTTTGACTATTTTTTAAGAAAACAAGGCTTAATATCTTAAATCATTTTACTGGTCAAGTAAATGCATCCTGATTCAAGAATGTTTAGAAAACAAGATAAAAATACTAAGTAAGAAAATCATTTTTTGTAGTGTATGAGAGCCAAACTAAATCCAGTATTTATTTATCTGCTGTTTGGGAAGCAGGACACACAGAAACTGGAAAGGTTTTTTTATGCAAACATCTCTACTAGGTTATTTCCTGCAGGGCTTGTTTTTGTTGATCTTGATGTGACTGATTTGAACTCTTCTGGAAAAACAAACACACGTGTACAGTGCGCCGGCAGATAGAGATGTATTTAACGTACTACCAAACTGATCGAAACAATCCTTGAAGACTTCACGGCTGAAAGACTCACTCAAATAAATAATCTGATTTAAAGGAATAGTTCACCCCCAAAAAATCCTGGTCATCCTCAGGATCATCCGAGATCAGGATGAGTTTGTTTCTTCATCAGGTTTGGAGAAATGTCTCATCAATGGATGCTCTGTAGTGAATGGGTGCCGTCAGAATGAGAGTCCAAACAGCTGATAAAAACATCACAATAATCCACACCACTCCAGTCCATCAGTTAACATCTGGAGAAGACAAAACCTGAAACTAATCCAGCATTTTTTGACTAAAATGCCAGTTCATAATTCATAATAACTCTTCCTCCAGTGAAAAAGTGTTCTGGTCTGAATCAGGAGAGAAATCTGCACAGATCAAAACGGCTCTAAACAAATATGTGGCTGGATTTTGATGTGAGAGACAATAGAAGATGCACATTTTCACTGGAGGAAGAGTTATTATGGATTATGGACTCGTATTAAAGTCTTAAAGCTGGATTTGTTTCAGCTTTTGTCTTCTCCAGATGTTAACTGAAGGACTGGAGTGGTGTGGATTATTGTGATGTTTTTATCAGCTGTTTGGACTCTCATTCTGACGGCACCCATTCACTACAGAGCATCCATTGATGAGACATTTCTCCAAACCTGATGAAGAAACAAACTCATCCTGATCTCGGATGATCCTGAGGGTGAGTGCATTCACAGCACATTTTAATTTTTGGGTGAACTGTTCCTTTAATGCCATTTACATTTCACTCCACTGAAGTGCAGAAGGCAGATCAGAGAAAATCTCCATGTTTTAATGCAGAAGCGTCCTTGCATGATGTGAACACAAGCACAAACACATCAGGAGGAGCTAAATGCTCTTCTCTTGAAACGTCTCATTGGTTATTATAGTCACTTGTAAGGGTTGATCTTTTGACCGACTGTCTAAACTGTTCCGATTGGAGGATTCAGAGGAAGCGTCAGATAAGCACCGCCCACACTGGTTTGATTGACAGGTGTCCATGCAGCTCTCAGGTGGATATAGAAAGGTCTGCGAGGTATCGGTCACCTCCTTCAGCTCTCCAGACACGGCAGACGGAGAGTCTCTGGAGATGATGGAGGACACCTGCGCTGCATCCATGCAGTGGAACCTGTTCGGTCCCTGCGGTCTCTGAGAGTCACTCCTACAGAACAGACACTTGATGTTCTCGATTACCTTGGAGAGAACCGCTTTACGCAGCAGAATGTAGATCCAGGGATCTAGAATGGGGTTGGTCGAGGCAAATCGGATCGCCAACAGATCTGGATTCTTATCCAGCCGTTTCTCCACAGGCGTCTTGTAAAGTTGGTTGAGAAACACCTGGACCTTAAAAAATGACATGGGATTTAGTTATCAAATTTTCATGCATTTGACAAAATAAAACATTTTGCATGTGAAACATCCAGTGACTCTAAGTGATGATTTAAAGTCATCCAGTTTTAGTATGTTATGAAAAATCATTTTTTGAACTTGTAAATAAAACAAAGATTACTGGAGTATGTTTTACAAGAATACACCATTTCAATCTTTCTATTTCAAAATCCACATTTAATGATGTGTTACTTGCCTTTTTGTAAATATTTGTGAAATTTACTAGCAATTTCTGAGTGAAAGTTGTTTCTGCATCATTTTTTTTTCAGTGTAATACTAAAAAACGTGCACCTTTTTTAACGAAACCTTACTTTGATAATATAATTTAGAATTATTACACATATTACATGTTCATAACTTTTGGAGATTTTCACTTCACTGAAAAAAAAAGATTTCACACAGCAAATTTCACAAATAATTACATTTTCTGTAATATTTATTACACAATTATATTTATTTACAACTTCGAACATCAATTCAAATAATTTTTAATATTTTTTGGTAGATGTTTTTCAGGTTTGTTCTGGACACTAAACTAATTTTGTCCACTTTTACTGACATTCAAGGAATAAAACATAAAGATTAGAGACTTTAAAAATGGGACTTTTTGTATATTTGTAGTTCCACTGCATTAAAACTTGACCTTAAAAATGAAAAAATAAATAAATAAAAAATATAAACATCAACTTGAACACAAACACTTTACTTAAAGACCATAGGGTGCTGTAATGCACCTCTCTCTCTCTCTCTCTCTCTCTCTATATATATATATATATATATATGATGAATAATTGTAACAACAGTTATAATACTTATCTATTAATTATTAACAAAAAATCTGCAAATATTATAATGCATTTATCTTTGGTTAATTACAATTATTCATGAAACAATATAATGCATTACAACATACATTATGAATACCTTTATAATGCATTATACATAATGACTTTAAGTGTTATCAAGACATTTTTGTATAATTAAAAAATACAATTTATCCAAATATATGTTGATTATGGTTATTTTTCCCATGTTTTCTATAGAAATACATACTATTATATTCTGTATACTATAGAAATTGAATAGCTGATCTATGCAAACAATACTATATTTTATTTATACTACATTTTATGATATAATTTTGTCCATTTTTCCTGACATTCATAAAACATCACGATTTGAAGCGATTTTAAAAGGGAATATTTTTTTCAACAATGCATTTTCGTACTTCCATTGCATCAAAACTCTGACCTTATAGATACTTTTTCTGATTTTGTATGGTAAATAAAAGAAAAATCTGACCAAATATATATTGATTATGGTTCTTTTTGCTTTGCTTTCTGTTTTGTGATCAAATATTTGACATGTCACCACTCGCTAAAGAAATCAAATAGCTGATTTTGACAATGTATCCAATACTGTATTTTACTACAGTAATACTGTGCCACTGTGACCCAGGAATATGTCGGCATGTTTGTCTCTCTAAACACTTTTATCATCATAATCATCCTCCTTCATTCATTCTAATCTGCTGCACAATGCAGAAAAATGGAAAGGAAAATCACGAAGCAGATCTGAACGCACAGCCCGTGAGAAAGTTCTTGTTTTGCAGATGTGATTTTGTTTTGTCATATCTGAGGCCAGCAGCAGAGTGATTGAGAGATAAAGTTGACAACAAATGAATAGGGAAAAAATTATATATCAATATTCCTATGAAATATTAGATATTATGGAAATCTTGCCAATTATTACTCCTATTATTGCACTTATTTTTTCATTCTATGTTGCCCCAAAAACACATTAATATGCAAATTAGATATAGTTTATAGATACATTGTATATAATGGGAAAACTCATTTATGGCCATTTTACACACAAAGAAAAATGTTTTTTAAAAATATCTTTCAAAACACAGTCGAGAATCATCTTTATATAAAGTTTGGCATAAAAAAATAAAAACTGATTTGTGATTAAAACAGAGAATCCCACTGTTTTTGCCTTTTCATGTCTATATCTTTTGATGTTTTTTTTAAAAATAGGACTTTTTAAAGTCCTCTACAGAGGACATAGCATAACATATATAAAATATGTGTCCCTGGAGCACAAAAGCAGTCTTAAGCAGCACAGGTATATTTGTAGCAATAGCCAACAATACATTGCATGGGTCAAAATTATCCATTTTTCTTTTATGCCAAAAATCATTAGGATATTAAGTAAAGATCATGCTCCATGAAGATATCTTGTAAATTTCCTACTGTAAAAATATTAAAACTTGCATATTATGCATTGCTAAGAACTTCATTCTGACAGCTTTATATGTGATTTTCTCAATATTTAGATTTTTTTTGCACCCTCAGATTCCAGATTTTCAAATAGTTGTATCTCAGCCAAATATTGTCCTATCCTAACAAACCATACATCAATGGAAAGATTATTTATTCAGCTTTCAGATCATAAATTGACCACGTGAAATTTTTCACATGAAAAAGTGACCCTTATGACTGGTTTTGTGGTCCTGGGTCACATATCATTTTTCAAAAATTATATTTATGATTTTTTTCTTATGCTCTAAACAATGTAATGACATGACAAAATACTAAATTCACAAAACTTTTTTTCCCCTGGTAGTCAGGAGGATATCACAAGAACTTACAACGAGCGGAATGGAGCAAATAAGCACGACAGCAGAGGTGGCGATGAGCAAAATGACCATCTGGATCTCCGCGCCAGCCAGGCGGCTAAAGCTGCGGCTCCTGCCGGGATCAGACGCTCTTGCTGGGTCAGTACCGAGCGACGTGCGCCTGACGAACCTCCGGTGCATCCGCATGAGCGCGGCGCACACCAGCACGTTACAGACCACCGTCACCAGGATCAGCAGCGAGCTGCATCCCGCGTACATGAACGAAAACGCGGCGTGCGTGCTCACATTGGTCCGCCAGTCGATGAAGCACCAGGTTTGAGGGTATTGCATCTTGACCTCTCCAAAACCAGCGCTCGGCAGCGCGCAGAACAGTATGTTGGATGCGTAAATGGCGAGCAGCGTGACTCCCGCGAGCTTCTTATCCACGTAGTCGTTGTAGAAATACGCGTGATTGATGGCGATGTATCTCTCGATGGACATGGCGCAGATGATGCTCAGTCCAGCGAGAGAGAAGAAGAGCAGAACGAATCCGAAGTACTGGCACAGGGGGTCTCCATCTGGCCATGCGCCCTTCACATAAGTGGCGATGGTCACTGGACTGGCGAGGACGGTTCCCAGGAGATCCGTGACCGCTAGACCGCAGACCAGAGTGTAGAAGGTGGTCTCCTTCTGCTCCCTTCTGGACTTGCAGAGCACCACGATGGCGATCAGGTTGCTGATGACTCCGAAGATGAACATGATGGCCGGGATGGTGGGCTCCATCCTGCGCGTCGCGGTGCTGTTGTCCATGTTAAACTTCTCCAAGTTTCCATTTTGCAGGACTTTTTGATGTTGCACGGAGTAAATCCCAGTCATGACTGACTGATCCGCCCCTCCTGCTTCATATCACACACTCAATAAAGAGATGCCCTTACCGAAAAATCACCATGGGAACCAAAGCGTCCCGTCATTTTTTACTTTATTAGCATAGGATAGTATAGAAGTGACATTAATAGGGATTCGAACTCGGGACGCTCACAGCGCTATATATGCTGCATAAGCAAGGCTATGGGCGCCGACTTTTTTATGACATTTATTAATTTAGCAGACCTTTTTAAATTACAAATCGATGTATAAAGAAGAGGCAATAACATGAGAGTTGTATCAATACAAAATAAGCAAAGATAGCCTATATGAATTAGTGAAAGTAAATGTGACCCTGGACCACAAAAACAGTCACAAGGGTCAATTTTTTGAAATTGAGATTTATACATCATCAATAAATAAGCTTCCCATTGATGTATGGTGTGTTAGGATAAAAAAGAAATCTAAATATTGTTTAAATCACCTTTAAATTTGTCCAAATGAAGTTCTTAGCAATGCTACTAATCAAAAATTAAGTTTTGATATATATATACACACTATATTGCCAAAAGTATTGGGTCGCCCCCTTCTAATGAACAGGTTTGACTACTTTAGTAATTTCTATGAGTATAAATCTTAATGTTAAAGCATATAATGATATTCTAGGAAATTGTGTGCTTCTAATATTATAGCAACAGTTTGGACAG
>JAFVLL020002288.1:0-23512 GCA_021397915.2 Tor tambroides | reverse complement strand
GAGTAAAATCATGCAGTACTTGTTTATTGATCTGTTGTATTAAATCAATATCACATTTGCAAACTCCCTTAATAATTATTAAAAGCTGTCACTCTTCTTATCGCAATCTGTGGGCACACAGAAAATGAGAGCGCGCGAATGAGTTATCAAGACTCAAAAACACGTGCAAATGTGATGAATTCCGTCGGAACCTGCGGGAATGAGTAGAATTATTATTAATATCCACAATCCCGCGCCGAGATTCAAGTTCTGCTCTGTGTCCTCTGCTAATAACCCGACTGTGAATAATGTGAGCGGCGTTACTATGTTGTCAGTGAGAAGCTGCAGCCGTGGCGGGGATGATTTTTGGTGTGCCGGCAGAACAACAACAGTGCGCTACATGTTTCTTTTCCCCTCATTTTTTCCAATTGATGGAAATCCGTCGTAGCGACAGAAAACTTTAATCCCTGATAACTTTTAAAATGGAGTGAACACGGAGCAGTTTTTCTGTGAGTGGACTCAGAGCGGAGTGATTACAGAATGCTTAGAGAGGAGAGAGGAACGTGCTTTCCTCCACTCCAGGATTTGATCACATCCCCCTCAGCAGGCGGAATACACCTCGTCTTTCCTTAATTTAAAACGTATTCAAACTAAAATTAAGATATTACGCTATTTGAGAAATGTAAGCATATTTACGGCCTTAAAATTATGAAAAGTGAATTTAAGACATTAAGGACAGGCGGAACCCTGCAATTCAAGGAAATCCATCGTAGACCCGGAGAACTTTAATCCATGTTTATATTAGTGTTACTGTGACAAACTTGTACAAGTTCACTTGTTGAACTCTTCCCAATCTATAATGCCAGACTAAAATATGTCGAGCACAACATTTTGAAATATGATAGGCAACCTTTCATTGCATCTAAATGTTGTAGGACTGGTCTGCATTTATTAAATGTATTTTTATTAGATTTATCAAAGGGCATACTGACGCGCAAAACATGATTTTTACTTCATATTTTTTAACACTGCATTTGTAACTTAAGTAACATAATTTTATTGACATTAGTAACTGTAATCAAATTACATAAAGTTGAAATGTAACATTACTGCATTACCAGAAAAAGTAATTAGAATACAGTAAGGCAGAACACAGTAAGTTACTGTGTAACACGTTATACCCAACTCTGGTCATTTGTAATGTATACCTAAAACACTTTATATAGAAGACTATACACAGTACAGTTTTCATTCATTTGATGTACACCAGTCAGATGATTCTTCACAAAAACACATTTTATGTCTTCATGTGTAAAACTTTTTCAGTTAGTCTATTACATTCAGTAATTTGGTGCTGTTACTACAGAAAACAGTGATCATTTTTAATAATGTTGATAATGTGTAGTTTCTTTCAATACACTGGGGTTGAGACATAATAAATGGAATAAACTGCTTTTTTGGGAAAATAGATAGAATTTCAGAATCAGAATCAGAGAGAGCATTATTGCCAAGTGTGTTTACACACACAAGGAATTTATCTTGGTGTTAGGAGCTTCCAGCACAAAAAGTACAAAGAAAGTCCAGACATACATAAAATTAAGGTAATAAAACAGTAATATTAGTGTCATGAATCCGGTCCATGGACTTCCGTTTACTCACCACCTGAGGTCACTCTTCCATCATATTGACTTTCACACTACACAGACTGTTGCACTATACACAGGACTACATTTCCCATCATCCATTTCACTAATTTCACCCACAGCTGTAACCTATCACATACCCTACTTAAGCCATGGACTTCCCTCTTGCTCACCGCCGAGTATTGTGTTACAATTTGTCGCTCACCTAGCGACAGCTACTCTACTGAGCCATATCTAGTTTGCCTGGTAGTTTTGTTTTGTTCTTTGCTTAGATTCCCCGTGCTCTGACTTTGCTCTCGTTCTCCGATTACCCCTCTCATCTTGCCCTTGTTTGGATTCTGTTTACGCCTTGCCTGGACGGACTATTGCTGTTTACCTGGACTATCTCCCTTTGCCTTTCCCTGTTGGATACTGTTCGCCGTTGACTGACCCACGCCCGTTTACGGGACTGCTCTTGTGTTTTTGCCCGTGCCATACCGGTTTGCCATTGTTCGACCGTGTCTGTGATTTCTGACCACTTCTTTTATTATATATTTGCACATGGATCCGCACGACTCATGTTTCGTTGCTTCCGTTACAATTAGAGAGAATAGACAAATTAGAAATAACAATAGCAATAAAAATATATATAAAAAGGAAAATGTATATAGACAGAACTGTGAATGTGCATATGTGCTATTTACAGATGAAGGTTTGATGAGTTATTTACAGATGTGCAGTACTGAGGTGTGTTATGTGTTGTTTAGAGCTTTCTGACCCTCTATAGACCCCTTCACAGTTCATGTCACAGGAAAATTTGCAGTTCGCAGTGTGCACGTCGGGGTCAGAAAGTTCATTCCATCCCACTGAATTGTGTGTTAACCAGAGAATTTCTCGTCAAGAAAAAAATGCCTACTTGTTGCGTCGTGGACTGTGAAAATCACACCAGTTCTGGAGTCAAGTTTTTCAGGATTCCTGCAGGATCTCATCCGTTTAAAAAAAAAAATAGACGACATCTGTGGCTGCAATTTGCAGTATGGATGTAGCCTTCCCGCATGTTGATCAGAACCCAGGCTTGGTACATAGAAGTATTTTTCCCTTGGCGCTGGCTCGGTAAAACCTCCGCTTTTAACACACAAAAGTCATCGCCTATATCGCTATATAAAACCGTCTGGACATGCCCACAGACTACGTAATTATAGGCGTCTAGCGATTTGTAGGCTCTTAGTTTTTCGCGTGTGTAAACACTCGGCTTGTCCACCAGATAGCAGTATGGGCCAGTGAATATCTGGCCACTTGCTAACATTGTCTACCCATTCTGTTAGGAGCTCGGGATCAGGCAGACAATCGCCATTAGCTAAAACAAGTTTAGAATGGTACTGTTCCTGGTCCTGTGGTGTCAAAGACAGTGCATACCTTGACACAATATGCCGGTCTATTAGCCGCGCCATTTTTCTGACCCCATGCTGCGCGCGCACCCAACCTAGGCTTTCGATGTTTACAAACGTTGAAGGGATCTATAGACAGCAATGCAACTGAAATGTTCTCAGGCCCAGAAATGAAGTAAGGACATCAGGTGCAGAGGGAAGCACATGCATGCATAGTGGTACTCTCCATAATGGCAGATGATGTGATTTGGAGGCGAAGAATGGTTGAATAAAATCATTATTTATTTTTTTGGCGCACTAAAAGTATTCTCGTAGCTTTGTAAAATTACGGTTGAACCACTGATGTCACATGGACTGTTTTACGATGTCCTTACTTCGTTTCTGGGCCTGGGAACATTTCAGTTTGTGTTGCTGTCCATGGAGGATCAGAAAGTTCTCGGATTTCATCAAAAATACCTTAATTTGTGTTCTGAAGATGAACGAAGGTCTTAGGGGTTTGGAACAACATGAGGGTGAATAATTAATGACAGAATTTTCATTTTTGGGTCAACTATCCCTTTAAATGTTGCACATGATGTGGACTCGACCATACTCTGTAAAATTCCTGAGTCCAAAATGTCTAAGTCCATGTCTAATCCATTGTTAATAATTGGACTCAAGCTCAGACTCGAGTCCAAGTCCAAGATCGAGTACCCCAACTCTAACGGTGCCAACACAGCACCTTCTCAATGTAGAATCCTGCTGAATATACACCAGAGTCTTCTGGTCTTCACAGTTCCTACACATCATAACATTATTACATGATTCCTGTCTGCGAAACACATTCCACACTGATGACAAAACAGTTCTCTCAAATTAATCCTCACTTGTTGATCAAGATTGTGTTGAATATATGCTGTGTAATTTTTTCATGTGCCTGTTAAGGTTTCCTTTATGAGTAAAACTTTTTCCACACTGTTGGCAAGTGAAGGGACTCTCCGCAGTGTGAACTCTCATGTGAGCTTTAAGGCTTCCATGTAGATCGAAACTCTCTCCACACTGAGGGCATGTATAAGGTTTTTCTCCAGAGTGAATTCTCATGTGCCTGTTAAGGAATCCTTTTTTAATGAAGCTTATTCCACACTGTTGGCAGATAAAATGACTCTCTCCAGTGTGAACTCTCATGTGCACTTTAAGGTATCCATGTTGATAAAAACTCTTTCCACACTCAGGGCAGGTGTAAGGCTTCTCTCCAGTGTGAATTCTCATGTGCCTGTTAAGGTTTACTTTTTGAGTGAAACGCTTTCCACACTGTTGGCAGGTGAATGGGCTCTCCCCAGTGTGAACTCTCATGTGGTCATTAAGGTTTCCTTTTCTATTGAATATTTTTCCACACTGTTGGCAGGTGAAATACTTTCCTCCAGTATGAATTTTCATGTGCCTGTAAAGGTTTCCTTCATGAGTGAAACTGACTCCACACTGTTTGCAGGTGTAAGGCCTCTCTCCAGTGTGAACTCTCATGTGCACTTTAAGGTTTCCAAGTTGATCAAAACTCTTTCCACAATCAGGGCAGATGTGAGGCTTGTCTCCAGTGTGAATACTCATGTGCCTGTTAAGGTTTACTTTTTGAGTGAAACTCTTTCCACACTGTTGGCAGCTGAAAGGGCTCTCCCCAGTGTGAACTCTCATGTGGTCATTAAGGTCTCCTTTTCTATTGAAACTTTTTCCACACTGTTTGCAGGTGTAAGGCTTTCCTCCAGTGTGAATTCTCATGTGCACTTTAAGGTTTCCAAGTTGATCAAAACTCTTTCCACACTCAGGGCAGATGTAAGGCTTGTCTCCAGTGTGAACTCTCATGTGCCTGTTAAGGTTTACTTTTTGAGTAAATCTTTTTCCACACTGTTGGCAGGGGAATGTCTTCCCTCCAGTGTGAATTCTCATGTGGACTTTAAGGTTTCCATGTTCATTGAAACTCTTTTCACAGTGAAAAGGGGTGAAATAACTTTGAGTTCCTGTTTTACGAGCCGTTTTCTGTGAGAAAGTCTCTTGAATCTGTGGCCAACTGAAAGACTCTTCTCCAGTTTTAAAATCATGAGTCGTCTCATATTGTTCTTTCTCCTCCGTTTCATTCGGTATTATGCACTCCTCTTTCAGCGGCATGAGGTCTATGGTGAAAAAAGACAAATGAAAGTTAGCTCAGGTAAATAGCACAAAGAAACAGACATCAAAATATTTACCAATATGTAAGCTAGATAGTATATCCACTAATCTATTGAAAGAGATAATGCATATAATTTTAGAATCTTTTCTCAATATTGTTAACTCTTTTCTTTGTTTAGGACACATCCCAAAAACGTTCAAGCTAGCAATTATTAAACCTTTTATCAAAAACAAGCACAGTTTGGCCCAGGACAATTGGTTAATTATAGACTAATCTCAAATCTACCATTTGTCTAAAATATTAGAAAAAAATGGTATCTTCTGAACTATGTTCAGTTGTGCAGAGAAATTCACATTTAAGGATTTAAGCCCCATCATAATACATAATCTGTGCTTATTAAAGTTATAAATAAACTACTATTGGCATCTGGTTTTGGCTATATCTCTACTCTAGTGCTGTTAGATCAGTGGTGTAGCAGTGGCAGAGCAGGGATGTTTTCATAGGGGTGGCAAGGAAGGGGCCCAGCAACCAGTCTTGGGTGGCACAGAAATCTTCATTATTTCAATATAAAAATGTGTTTGACTATAAAGTACTGGAATTAAATACAATTAATTTGAACTTAATTGTAGCCGAGATAGTTGTGAATTAGATTTAAGTAATACTGAGTGAATATGACCATTTTTGTATTATTCCTCACCTCTAGGTATTTTAATAAAGGGGCTCACTATAGTTTTATTGCTCAGACAGCTTGGTTCTGCTTCTCAACACCCCCAAAAGCTTATTCTCCATCACAGCATACTCATGGATGAGACATGCAGTTAACTAAATAGTTCAAAGTTTAGTCAAACTTCACTGAATTTTAGATAATCAATGAACTCTGTAAAAGTAAACAAAATTGTCAGTTGCAGCAGTTCTATCATACATAAACTGAACTGTACAAAGAAAAAGGGAAAAAAGTTATTTTGAATCCATGTGCAAGAATGTGAAAAAGTTTGGAAGTCAACAGCAAATAATGCCAAAATGTAAAAATTTTATGCATTTAAATTTGGTTTCATTATTGTACTTTACAAATCAATGAAAAAGGTACATATATTTTCTAGTACAAGTGCAGTTGTGAGTGGGGTGGCCAAGCTTAGGTCAGTCCATGTCCAGCCCCTAATTCTGCCCCAGTGGTGTAGTTACATCCACATGCAGAGCTTATGTCTGTTTGCGTATAAAGAGGTATAAGAATTAATACTTGGTATCCCGATGGAATACCCACTTGTTTCTTGCTTCAGAACTGTATAATCTCTCCTTGTGTTGGCTTCCCCTTTAACTGTATTCTTTGGAATAACTGACAAAAGTTTATGCCTAATAATGCTTTAGGCATTGATCTCTGAAAAAAATGTAAGCATTTTTCATCCTGAAAGCCATAGCCATATACTGTAGGAAGTTATCCGGCATAACAAATGTGGCAATGTCTGAGGCACACTGTTAGTGGCACTTGCTAGTGACCCTTAAAGGGGATGTCTAATGCCATTTCACGCATCTTGAGTTATTTACAATGTTAAAAAGTTGGACTGTCATGCTAAACATGACCAAAGTTTCAAAAAATGATATGAATGTAGAACGGAGTATTTCTGTGTCAAATATTTTCCTTCTGGTTTTGTACAAGTTTCTGAGGTTTTTTTTTTTTTTGAGCTTGGCTCTTCGCTACGTAATGAAGGGTGGAACTCCTTGTATTTATCCCGGGAAGAACGTATCTGCGCAAACGTCAACCAGAGCGAGAGCAAGAGCACGCCCATCAACACGCTTCATTCGGCTGCACTGAACGGGACTTGCTCGAGAAGAATGTCTCCAAAGAAGTGTGTTTTTGGTTGTAAGGGAAAGATAACCTTAAGTGTTAGATAACCTTGAACCCAGCGTTACCAGTGTAAACAGTGGATCCAGTTTGTTTTTCCGAGACAGCAACAGAGTTTTGCAAGTGTGTTTGTTGACAAACATTTTATAAACAAGGCCCAGTTCGGCGCTGGATTTGCACATCGTTTTACACTGAAAGATGGAGCAGTCCCAGTGATAAAAGATCCGCCCTCCAGGATCTCGGCTGTTTTCGGAGAGAATCAGAAAGCTGTATCTTTCTTTTGTAAATATGATAAGACTAAAGACTCTTTGGAGCTATAAACGATGCTGTACTACTCTATAGGTTCTCAAGATCAATATGAGATTGGGTGAAACTGTGTGTGTCATGTCCCCTTTAAACAAGTCTAATTTCATTACAAAGGAAAAGACAGGAACACGATCAATACAATACTTCATTCTGGGTAACAGGAAATAGTTCGATTTGGTGACATCTTTCAGTAACCTGTACAGAACCTGTACGATCTGGATTTAGCACCTGAATATATGGTCAGATCCATGGACTTGAATTGGGCACTGTGACTCCATGCATTAAAGTTGCAGTAGGAGATCATGGAAAATGTTAACTTTAGCCTGATAGCACTGAAAGTGAACTTCCCACCCTCCCTGCAAATTGCTGTCCAAAGCCACGCCTCCTGAATGCATGAACACGAAAAATCTCGCCATGGTCTGACAATCTCTGTGTGACCTCTTGAAAACCAAAGTTATGTGGAACTGGGGTCCAAGTCAAGAGGCTGCTTTTCAGAGAGTTAAAAATGCCTTGATGTGCACACCTGTCCGCACTGTCTTTGACGCTGGTAAACCCACAAAAGTTTCTGCAGATGCAAGCAGCTATGGGGTGGGAGGTGTCCCGCTTCAAAAAGATAACGGTAAGTGGAGACCAGTGGCATAGGCTACTGCTCAAAGCACCTAAGTGATGTTGAAATCAAAGAATGCACAAATAGAGAAGGAGTGTTGAGCGGGGGTCTGGGCCTGTGAACGATTTGAAAAATATCTCTACGGGTTATACAGCGATACATGAGCTTAATGAGGTACAGTTGCAATGCAGCGTATGGAAAGACACTGGCCATAGCTGACGCACTATCAAGAGGCACAGACCACACCATGGAAAGCGCAGACAGCCATAATGAGGTAACTGCGTACATTGCTTCTATCGTCAGTAACCTCCCCACAACACCACAGAAAATGGTCCTCATCAGGATGAACACTGAATCAGACAGTCAGCTGCAGTCAGTCCTTTGGATTATTAGGAATGGTTAGCCAGAGTATGCAGAAGAGACACCTCTGAGGCCATCAAAGAGTACTTTCAGGTGAGATGAGAGCTGTCTGATTTCCAAGGCTTAGTCGTGTGAGGCAAACGCATATTTATCCCTACCTGTATGAGGAAGGAAATCCTTGATAGAATCCATGAGAGTCATCAAGGCCTGCACAGATGTTGTGAAAGAGCCTACCAGGCAGTTTGGTGGCACCTCGCGGGACATTAAGCAGCAAGTGCAGGAATGCCCATACTGCAATGAAACAAGGGCAACACAACCAAAGGAACTGTTGATTCCAAGCGAATTATCCTGTAGGCCCTGGGAGAAAATAGCCGTAGACCTGTGCCAATACAATAATCTCATTGTGTTTTGCTTTTCACTTGTGCTTATGTTTGTCATGTTTGTTTAATATACAGATGTTCTTTTCTAATTGTATCTTAAAGGGCATATTGCAGGTTAGAGACCCCAGTGAGTCGATGTATAGAAAAATAATGTAGGAACTAGATTTTCTTTAAAAATATACTTTAAAATACGCTATTAAGGCTTCTGGAGTCGTTTTTGTGAGAGAATTTTACTTCCGCATCTGAAAACCGCCAAAACCGGAAGTGACGCATCAAAAGGGAGAGCGGTCCATTTTAACCATAGGAAAACAATGGATCGCAATGACAGTTCGGACACTGAGGAAATTTTAAATGTTTATTTACACTTGTATGACGGACCACGGATACAATTATGAGCCTGCTATGCGGCCAAGAGAGCAGGGAGAGGCCAGGATTAGACAGAACAGCGGTCAGAGGAGACAAATTGAGTTGATGTGTGAGGAGAACAGGGCAGGTGTCTTGGTGAGAGACCAGTGTTAGCTTACAGATATACACACGTTAGCTAACGATATGTAATCAGGCAATAGCAAAGCTAGTATTGGTCATCTATGAGTATTGATACTTACCAGTAACAGAAACTAATAAGCATTGATCAGGCGTGTCACACTCGTTAATATCCGACACTAACGTTACGTGATATACGTCATCACCGCAGGAGAGAGAGAGATAAACACGTTTTTGATTCATAGGTGCTTGTGTGGTAAATGCAAGGAAAGTTAGTGCTGCAGGGAGTTAGATACCGGGTCTTAGTGGGGAATGTGACCCCCACACTTGATGTGCAGTGTCTGACTCTGCACCCAGGCTTTGAGGCTTGCTGTCTGAACCCATATGTGCTACAGATAGCCTATATGCACTTCAGACAGGAGCATGGACCTCTCCAAGCCAGCAGAAACAAGTATGTTTAGGGCAGAGATAAATTATTAATCTGAGCTAAATATTTGTATGTATAAATACATAGTAAATTAAAGATTTGAATATTTAAACAATCGGAATAATTTTGTTTCTCAATTACAAGTTGCCTATATTTAGGTCACGACTACCAGTAAGTAACATTTTGATCCCACTGGTATAACACAATCAATATTGACAGCATACAGACAAGTTGTCACTGACCTATGGCATTCTGTGCAGGCACATCAAGCAATGGCTATTGTGTCAATGATGAAGACTTTATAAAGTTTGAAAGGCCCCATTTTGGTGACAATAAAAAATAATCACAATCACAAATTGTCTTACTGTATAAAAACGTGTTTATGAAGTTTACATTAGATATCAAGCAGATATGCATTTATGGTTAATTCAATTCAGTTTCATTTATACAGCACTAAATCATAACAAATATTATTTCATAGCATTGTTAATACCTAACTCAAAACACAACATTGCAACTGTTAATTAACACACATATACATCTATCTATCTATCTATCTATCTATATATATAGACGCACCAAACATATACTACCGAAAGAAAAATATACCATCTGATCCATTTAAAAACATTTAACAATCATTTAACAATCTAGGTATCACACTAATGTGTTGTGAACGTGCGTTAAATCGTGAATGCTGTGCTAGATAGACGCCAACAGCCTGATCTTGTTGATCCTCTGACTAGAGTGGTCTGGAAAGAGGAGCAGGTGTAGTGGAAGACAAGACGGTGCTGTGTTCTCGTGGAGCCTGTGGTGACCTGCAGTATTCCTCTCTCAGACTGATGCATATGCTGGGAGAAGCAAGCACAAGTTTAGATCACATTCACTGCTGACCATGCTTTTCCACTTGGCCTCCATCACATCTGCATCTCCATTAGGAGTGGAAGCTGTGGTCCAGTAGAGGTGGTTAATAACAGCTGGCTTCAGATCTGCTTCAGATCTTCACACTCCTGTCTTCCAAAGCCTTATAAACACACCACATGACAAAAATTAGCTGTGCAAACAATGTCACTAAGCTGTAACTAGACTTGATGGTTATAATATTAGCAAACTGAGGTTAACTTACCAGCTATGCCTTCTCATATGGTAAAGTTTTTACACGGTTTTTAAAAATATAACGATATTGCTAATGCTTACAAGCTAGCTGCAGGGCTTTACAACAACTTATACATCTCGTGGTGTCTCATTATTTAAATAATTATGTTCACTGATTTGGTAGTAAGCAAATGTTAAAAATCAAGACTTACGGTGCACAGTTGACATTTTCGTGGAGCAGCATCTCTGACGGATCTGTGAGCATCATGTCTCCCGCCGGCGGCCGAACACAGGCTGACCGGGACCCAATGAAGCTGCTGTGTGCACCGAAGGAACCGCACCAGCTCGGAGTCTCACTCGCTTCTTGCTTTGGCATCCCATGTTGAACTGCATCATATTGCCGGGATGATAATCTTCCGGTGTAAAGTGATCGCTACCGTTAAATTACACCACCGCGTTTCTCGAAGCAGATGCATTAGTGAAATCCAGTCTCTTCTCCTGCACTAACGCACCGAGGCCCGGAAGACACCGTCCTATTTCTTGGTAGGAAACCTGTGGACTCAATGTCCTGACAGGCTGGAGTTTGTGCAACCTCCACAAACACAATAATTTACCATGACGATGATAAATTGAAATAAAAATAACTACCGAAAACACACTGACTCGCGCCCGCTCCCACTGAATACCAACAGAGCGCGGCACACGACTCCCTCTCGTGACATAATATGACGCGATGTTGAAAAAAAAAATACGATTTTTGAGATCTGTCAAGGAAAGCGTCACTTTTTCTTCTAAATTTGTGCGCTCACGTCTTCTAAAACATTTTCAAATCCTGCATTAACTCTTCATATGGTATTTTCATACAAGTTTATATATTCATTTGGAATTTTTTTTTAACCTGCAATATGCACTTTAACTGTAAATCGGACTTGAGCACTGAAAAGGCACCATATAAATAAAAATTATTTTTATTATTACTTATTTTTCAGTCAGGATTTAGGCACAAAAACTGTACTTGCAGTTACACAGGACCTGCTTTTGGCATCTGATCATGGCTACATCTTTTTTTCTAGTGTTATTAACCTACATCTTTCAACAACACAAACTACACCAGTGGTCATCAACCTTTTTAAGCCCAAGATCCCTGACCTTGGCCTTTTTGAAAGACAAGATCTACCTATTGAAGAATTGATAGAAAAAGATATCCCAGATTGTACTTCCAATTTGAGGCCTTTTATTTAGTATTTTAATTAGTGATGCACCAATAATAGCCAATTCAGAATCAGATTTTTTCTTTTTCTTTTTTTACTAGCAAACTGTACGATTCTGATACTGGTATTTTTAAGCAGATATATTTATTGGCTATTTGGTTTATAAGAAACAAAAAATATCTATCTATTTGAAATTAGAGGCAACCATTGAATTTTAATCGTGATCCAAATAAAGATGCTACACACATCATGTTGCACCAGCAGTTGTTTTTTAATTTTAATTAAAAATTCATTCATTCAGAATTTTTGCTACATAAAACACATCTGCATGAAACAAAACAGCAGGTCTGAATGAGATGCAAATTCACTCTCTGACAGCAGGTGGCGCATATGAACCAGCCGCGATATAGCGTTTCGGTTACTGCTGTAAAAGCAGAGCTGCGCTTTATACGGAAGTAAGAGGAGAAGAAAATGCCATTGCTATTTAAACTTCTCAAGATAGTTCCCCTCAATGATACATTAATATAACCCCACACCCCCAATTCAGTATTTATATTTTCTTCCTATATTTCAACCATTGTAAACAGTGAGCTATTGTTCTCTTCCCGCTACAGTATTTTCTCCTCTTTGCGCTCGTCTTCAGCGTCTCTGACCTCTGTTAACATCCTCTTTACAGACTCAGACGTGATGTATTTTTCTTTATCACTGTCTCAGTAGCTACCGAAAATAACAGGAAAAATACAGTACAAAGACTAGAGAAATGTAGGGCATTTTGTACTTATTTTACTGTTATTTTCGGGATCTACTGGGACAGTGATAAAGATCTACCAGTCGATCGCGATCGACGGGGTTAGCGACCACTGAACTACACCATTCTTTTGGATAGCTTGAGAATTATATATTTTGACATTTGTGGACAAGCATTAGCATGGTTTATGCCCTCTCAAACAAGTATCTCAAACAAGCATGGAGTGCCATAGTGCTCAATACTGGGTCCTCTTCTTTTCTACTTGCATATGCTTCCCCTGAGGGACATTTGATTTCAGTTATGATTCTCAGTACTATAGTTCCTCAAAACTTGACAAAATTTCACAACTAAGTTAGCAGTGTGTATTAATGATATAAATGTGATGGCTAATAATTGTATATATTAATATTCTGTCATAACAAAAGTACTATTTATTGGCTCAAAAATATCTGAACATGACATGCTAATTCTGTTATACGGGTTTTTTACAGTTAAGAACCCAGATGTTGTGTTTTGTTTGTCCACTGATAACCACATCTACAACATTTGTAGAATAGTCTTCTTTCACTCCTCAAATGTTGCAGGATCATGCTTTAGTTGGTTCAAAATTCAATGATTATAAACAATTCTCATTACTAATTTGGTAAGATGGTTCTTGCATTTTCAAATGCCTGATATAAACATCTCAAACTCTTGGCATATTCAGAGATGGAGTTTGTGTGCAGCAACAAGCCGCTCTGAGACACTGAAAACACTGGATCATTTACATGAGGAACTAATTCTGTGTAAATTAATGAAGTAACACACTTCACTCTGAAACATCTAGTGCATCAAACTTATGTATTTCAAAATGCAGCACTTTTCAGTTTGTTTAATAATCATTCATAATCCTTCATTGTCCAATTTCAATCTGCATAGGGCTAAAATGCCATTGAAATTCATATAAATGTTACAGTATTTAAGATAAAGTATTTACAGTATTTTATCTGACTCCTGCGGCTCGTGTTAGATACAGGGTTGCCAAGTCATTTGTGTTGTGTTTATGATCAATGTGCAAAACAGTGACTATAAAATTTGTATCTTTGGTAGAGATGCACCGATTGCAATTTTCTTAGCTGATTCCGATTTCCGAGTTTTTGGAAGTGTGGCCTGCCGATACCGATATTTGCTGATTACGATTTTCCTTCTAAGAACTATTATTGACAGCATGTACAAACAAAAATCTATGCAAATTTCAATGCAAACATTATTTACATAATAAGAGAAATTATTAAACATTACAATTCCCCCAATCTGGACTAAGTTACAGATTTTCTCTCACTTAAACAGCTCTCAAAATAAAGTGCTCTGTGACTGGAAAGAGGAAGAAATAGCTAACTTAAAACGAGTTGCTGTATGTAACAAAACAGATGTCATTTCTCACTATGTTTATAAATGGTCATTTTGTCCTCTAACCTCATTAAATGTGTCATCTTTCACATCAAATTCTGACATTGTTTCAATTAATTCAGTTAGCATAATAAGAAACTGTAGAGTTGTTACCATTAAAATGAAATTAGTATTAACAAACTCTATATTTCCACTGCAGAAACCACACAAGCTGCATCTGAAGTGGAATTAGATGTATTTACACAGTTTGATGAAGCTGACGTGCCATAAATGCATTTACACTGCAAAATTTCAAATGCATAAATAATTTTATAAGAATATTTTAGCCTACATATTTTGTAAACAAATAAATGTTGAAAAAATGCAATGATACTTTTAAATATGACTAAACCACCAGTAGGTGGTGGCAAATTTCTGTTTTAATGAGCGAGTCATTTATTCATTCATTCAACCGATTCATTCAAACGGCTGATTCATTCAGAAACGAGGCAAGTGACTCCTTATGAATGGGCAACTGAATCATTGACTCACTTGATTCATTCAAAAACGTGGATTCATTCAGTAACGAAACACCACTGTGTTGTTCGGAGACACACAACAGTTCTGCTGTGGTTTGATCGGAACTATTTTCGTCAGCAAAATTGAGCAAAAACAGTAAATATTTTGTCTAAAATCTAAGTCACTTAATTTTAACTTCTTGTTTATTGAAATACTATTGTATAAAATCAGTGTCACATTGCAATCATGTTAATACTGATATTCAGGGAAACATCACGGCTGTATAATGTTGCTTACCTAAATCATATTTATCTATTTTTTTCTACCACAGTATGCATCTATACATTTTTCTCTCACACTCTCACTCAGGCTGTGCAAGCCTCATCTGGCACGACATAAATACATTATCAGTCGCCGTTTACACTGAATGCAATTAAAATTAGAATCATTCTCACTCAAAACTACGTTTACACGCGACCGTGAGTGTGCGCGTGGCTGTGTGACGTCATTGCCTGCACCGCTGGCAATAAAAGGATCGGCTTGGAATTGGCAAGACGTGAGACTGGTCACCGGTCACCGATCCGGGCCGGTCATGTGAAAAATCGGCCGATTCCAATCACTGGCCGATCAATCGGTGCATCTCTAGTTTTTGGCATGGAAATAACGTATTTTGAGTTTTGATATTTGGGATATGGTCATTGCGCTACTTTTTGTCATGCAGACCTGGCAACCCTGGCTGTATGCAGCAGAGCAGACACTTTGTTTAGTATTGTAGCATACTTTTTCCCAACTTAGCTAAATTATTTTCATGTCTATAAAAAGAAAAATAACAGTGGGAGCAGTGCAGCTGCCGCAGCAAGCCTACTGTTTGACATCATTCATGTTATGCTCAAAATCGCAGGACTGCAGGATTGCACAACCCGCTCTACATTTTTTTGACCGCCATGAGATTTGTGGGATCCCAATCCCAATGCAGCCCTCTACATTTAACCAATCCCATCATCTTGTGGGATGGGGCTTTGCATTCATTAGCAATTTGGGTAAATTTGAAAAGTAAATAGTGGTGGACAGTAACAAAGTATTTTTACTTTATTGTTGTACTTTAAGTACATTTTTCTAGTATCTGTACTTTACTGGAGAAGGTTTATTTTGATTAACTTTTATTTTTAACTTTTACCTCTCTAACATATCGTTACTCCTTACTTTGAAATGAAATCATCACTTGCTCTGAGACACAAACTGATTCTTTTCAATGAATCATTTAAATCCGTTTGCAAATCGCCAAACGATTCATTTGCGAGTTGGACTGATCCGATTGCAGCTGTTCTCGAGTCAACAACTCACTGATTCAAAAGATCTGTTCATAGCGAGTCTCCAGTGAAGTCTGACAAGAACCGGGGATCCCCTGAGTGCACACGCAACTCATGCCATGAAAAGTAAGATACTAATGTAGAATTTTAGGATTAATTATTGTATCTGTAAATCATATTTAAGTCACAACTCTCAGTTGTTTGTGAACTAGTCTGATGTTAATGTTTAAACCCACAGAAATGCTTGAATATGGACACGTCCGCATCAATGTCCGTGTAGGTTTTAAATAAAAAAAGAAACATTAAAATAACACAAATTAAAATAACGCATGCACGGTCATCTTCCCCACTGCTGTAGCAGTTTTATTAAAATGTTACCCATCTAGCACTACGTGACGTCTGTTTTTACATTTTGTTAACACATTACATATGTATCTGGATCCACTAATCTTTTTATTGACTAGTGCAGGCTGCTTGACCCTTCATAATAATCCATGGGTAGAGTGAATTACAGTGTATTTTTTTTTCTCTGAATCAAAAGTTAAATAGAATAGTTTTTGTTTGCAGCGACAATAGCAACTTATATCCCAGAATGAAAAATTTCCAGAGTTTTCTTTTTATGAGATTTTTAACAAAAAATAAATTTATACCAAGGGTGTGTTTCCCACAGGTGGGGTAAAACTCCAAGCCATTTGCTTCATAATTTTGGAGCAAAATCATAGTACAAAAACAGCACCTGTTATCCCCATTTTTACAAAATGTAATATTGGTCTTGGGTGTCCCGAGTCCCACCTGAACCTATGATTTTCTCTCATTTGCATTTCCGCACCCGATCCACTCATTAGTTATTTTGAAGTGTGATGATGTTGAGCCGCATGCAGAGGGGGTGCTTTTAAGGCTGTTTGTGTAATCTATTAACTACACATCACAAATCTGTCTTTTAGGCAAATACCAGGTATGCGTGTCATGTCAAAAGTTTTAATATGATTAAATTTATATTTTATTGTGATCGCAATTAAACAAAAACATTGTACGTTACTAATTATAATACTTTAATTTCCAGTTATTAAAAAAGAAGCAAAATACAAAAAGCGAGCAAAGAACAATTACATAATTAAAGAACATTATCACTGACTTCATAACGAATGAAGCTAGCTACACTGTGAAATTACTCCTCTCATATTTAGCAATCACTTACTACTTATATATTGCAACATGAGCAGATCTAAATTTAATGCTGAAATTGAGCCTTTTCATTTTCACTTTATTGACGACAGCTGTGACAGATTAATTGTGCAGCGGTATCTATATCTGTTAACTTCTGACCTGTGGCCAGGGGAGACCAAGCTTTGCCCCCCGAGACCGATAACAACAACTATAACTATTACTATAACTACATTTGTGTCCCCACTTGCCAACTGTCTGTTTATTCTAAGCTCACAAGCTGCAGTTTCAAAATAATGAAAGGTGAGCTGCTCCTGCTTTATGATTCACAAAGGCATTAAAGGAAAAACAGATACTTTAGGATACATGAGATCAATGACAACCAACCTGTTTGTTCCTCAGTATCTTCATGTTTGACTCTGAATGCTTCTTCAATCTTCACGTCTTCACTCTCCTCTTTAATAACCGCCATCTTTATAATAGTGTCACCTCAGTTGCTTCAGCACAAGTTTTTTTCTGTTTAAACGCTCTGTCATGACTAACATGATAAACATTAACAGAAAGGAAATTAAATGCAAACTAAATCCGTCTAAACTTTTCCGTTTCTCTTATAACTAACAGTTACTTGATACTGACTTATACTATAAACTTACTCACGATATATGGAGCAAAATTAGATGCAGCTTTTCTGTTACTCACGTGCGGATGCACTTTACTTACACGGAATAACATTCATTAATGTTAGGTTATAATGCTCTATGTTAAATTCAACAATATCAAGGCCTATACGACAAAAACTATAAAGAGCTTTTTGCATTCATTCAAACAGTTCAGATACTTAAACACCACAAACCTTTCCTCAGCCTAATCACAGACGCAGCGCGTGGCGCAGACGTGTGACGTCATATCGCAACAGCAAAATAAAAGTCCCGTTTGATGCCTAGAAATTTACGAGCATATAAATTCGCAAGCACGTATACATAAACACGTGTCAGAGGTATTTAAATATACACGTTATCCAGTGAAGTGCTAAAAATAACTGTCAGTGAATGAGTAATGCATGAGAGGGCTAACAGACAAAACAGTCCATTTAAATAAATTCTTTCGCACTTATGATTTAATATTATTAAATATTATTTAATAATATTCAATAAACTGTTGATTATCCTGTGCTGAAAAAAGGGGAACAAATGTTAATTTTATGATGTTTTGACGCATCAAAATATTAAGTATAATAAGTTTTTCTTTCTGTACATTATAATGCTTCCTGATACTTTTTTTTCTGAGCAAAAATAAATAAATAAAAATCGATAACAATAATAATAGTAATAATAATAATGAGTTTCATACATTTTTAGGATTATTTACAGAAGACACCCAATAAAATGTCATTCAGTGTAACAATAATTTACATCTAACCATAAGACTAACCTCAACCCTAAAAGGTGAATTGGTTTTATTTTATTTCAGATTGTTGAGATGCTTGAAGCAGATTTTGAAATAACCGGGGTGTCAGAAAACAATGATACTGGGTTAGAATACTACATTGTACCAGTTCATTTCTACTCAGACAGCATTAACAACAGCTCCCTCTGAAACTGAAAGTCAGGCATATTCACAGACGTGTTAAGACTGTTTGTGAATCCATTAAACATATTTAGTCATAAGCAAAATTCAAATGTGTAACGACGCTTCAACAACTGTTTATTTTAGTTTAGTTTTTATTATTACATTTCTTTTTAGTTTATGTTTTGTTTGCCATTTTCCTTTTATCTTATTTATGCCATAAGTACTCAGCCTCTCATTTTGTAATGAATAAGTTTAATGATTTATTTGTGTATGTGTAATCCTGTTTCTACATTTTAAATTCTCAATTATATTAAGTCATACTAAGTCTGATGTTTTCATACCTCCCCACCACACGCTCATTTACAAAGAAACCCTTAATGCTGTATAAATCTTAAAATATTAATAGTTAAAGTTTTAAAGTGAACACACAGGCCAGAAATACAATGAATAAGTCTATAATCAATAACAAAAATGAAACAAGACAAGTGATAGACTGCATGACCTCAGCCGCACAAGTTTGGTTGCTATATAGGAAGTATTTCTGGGAAGCTGTAAGGTAAATATACTGTTTGGGCAATTGAAAAAATGCAGTCAAATACAATTAACTAATGCATAATCACATACTTGCTCAAACCTATGTTACTATTTATTTTTCAGCTAAAATCCGCTCCTAGGAGTGAGAAGTGAGGTCCTCAAAAACTTGACCCTTATGCCTGTTTGTGTGTCCTCTGCCTGTCACCCGCCTCCATGTGAAAGAGAAAGAGTGGTACAGAGCCAGACCTCCACTGTTGCCAACTTCTTTCAATAGAAAGTAGACAAAGCCTGCTGGAAAAGGCGCTAAATGTTGGTAGATGGCGTCATATGCTAATTAGCATATTCATGATGTTAATTGCATCAAATTTGCTTTCTGTCTAGTGTAAAATCAATAAAACTGTTATCATTTATATATTTTTCGGTTTCTGTTGACAGATAATGCAGCACATTAAAGGGTTAGTTCACCCTAAAATGAAGATTCTGTCATTAATTACTCACCCTCATGTCGTTCCAAACCCGAAAGACCTTCGTTCATCTTCAGAACACAAATTAAGATATTTTTGATGAAATGTGAGAGCTCTCTGACCCTCCATAGAGATCAACGCAACTGAAATATTCCCAGGTCCAGAAACGTAGCTAGGACATCAGTAAAACAGTCTGTAATAAGTCTGTCACGCTGTTTTCATTCAAATCAAAGCGTAAATAAACGCAGAAGACATATCCGTGTGGTGCGGCTGACACAGAACAGCGTACGCAGGTTGCGTCCAGCGGATATTCTCCAAAATGGTGCTACGCTGACGCGGAAGAGACGAATTGTTGAATAAAGTTGGTTTTTTTTTGTTTTCTTTGCGGACAAAAAGTATTCTCGTAGCTTCGTAAAATTATGGTTGAACCACTGATGGCAGATGGACTATTTTGACGACGGTTGCACAGTCCGCTTGCCGTTGTGGGTGATCAGTTAAGAGGTAAACAGCCACCAAAAAGTCTGCTTGAATACGTAAATGGTTTTAGAAGACGCTTGTTTTTAGCTGGTCAAGCAGCACGTAAAAATTTGGAAAAAGCGCAGATAAAGATGAAAAAGTTGTTTGATCGCTAGTCAGAACAGCGCAATCCTAACAATAGAAATCTCTAATATTGCTACGTTCAGCTCAACAGCATTGCATTTTGCCATTCTGTGTTCACTCAATTTATTTGTTTCTACAATTCATTTGGTATCTTCCTTCATATTTATATTATTATAAATTAGAATTATCTAATATTATTATCTATTAGCAGTGCATCTTCATTTATTGGTATCATCACTAGTTGTTGTATTTACTCTTGCATATCTATTGTTAATAAATTTCATTGATCTTATTACAATTGTGTCTTCTTTGTGTTGATGATCCAAGGCTCTACTAGCTATCTAAACCACCCATCTTTCAGATAAATCAGTTGACCAGCTCCCTCCAGTTTGTGAATCTCAAATTGCTGAAGAGCTTGTGGGAAGCACCCCCATATTGCCAAAATAACAGGCTTTGAATGGTGCGCTGAACTAAGCGAGGTGGGAATTGGTCATCTTATATACTCATAACCGCAGCTTGAGTGGCGTGTGACCCAAAAATCACAACATCTTAGGTGACAGGAGGCTCACTTACTACATATGTTATTAAACTGGCTTCTTATATGTGGTTGACAATAAAACATGGTCTTGTCTTTTACAGATAAGGAAAGAGAGGAAATGGCATCATTTAAACAATAATGTGGGGCAATGACAATTCAGAGGCTCACTTTCAGTGATGGCATGCCAGCATCTCTGAATGTACTCTCCAAAAAGACTGAAAATGAATGTGGCCTCCAAGGGCATCAATTTCAACTTCATATTGAGAAGACTGAGATGCCCTGAAGTTACAGTTAATTCCCTTAAGCACAAACCAGAAGAAAAGCACAGCCCTGCCTATGGGATAAAAAAACACCTTAAAGGGCAGAAGTGAACTACTACCCAGTATCAAATAGATGTCTCCGTGATGTACGTGTGCTATCAGGGTATGAATTGTAATTTAGTAAAGTAAAATTAAAAGTTTTAAAAAATAAAACCTTTTTATCTATTTAGGAGGCGCTGTAGGCCTACTTGTAATAAAATGAAATTATAATACACAAAAAAAGTATTAAAATTGTTTCTAATTAAATAAACCAGTAATTGATGTCATAAAATCACCAGTATGTTTTGATTTAAAGATCAGACACTATAGCTTACATGAAAAAAAAAATCACAAACATGATACTTGTAAAATACATTACTTTATACATACAGATTTATTCATTAATGTATAATATGTTTTTTCAAACGGATTATGAAAACGTAAATACAAGCAGTTCTAAAGGATTTTCTGAATTTTTTTTCTCTTTTGTTTTAGACCATCTACAAATGTTAAAACTTGAAATAAAATGTTAAGGTTACCACTGCATTTGCCTGGAAAAAATGCAGTGATCAATTTATGGTTGATTTTAAAGCTTTCAATGTACTCATTATAAAAGAACTTAATTGTGGCTTATTTAATACTAACAAGCAAGTTTTCATTAAAAACAAACATTAAAAATAATTTGTTTTATAATCTCTGCACTTGAGAGACTTAGTGTTGTTTCCAAACAAAAGAAAATATATCAGTATCAGCTATCGGCCAAGATGATTTGAAAAATATCGGCATACAGAATATCAGCAGAAATCCAATATTCTGCATCCCTAATAACAGAAACTTGATAACTGTACTTAAGTACAGTAACAAAGTAAAAATCCTCAGTTACTGTCCATCGCTGGCTAAATGGATCCCTAATATATCTGCACATAGATGGATCCGCTGATAGGGTCGGCTTTCAAATGCTCCCGTGTGCTTCTGTGTGAGCGCTCGGTGAAGAGCGTGACGCGATGATCATTGTAGCCAATCTCAGTCTTAACTTTTGAGCATGTGAACACAATGGCCAATCACCGGAATTTAAGAATACGCTCAACAGCACTTAAATCTTAGAGGGAAATTAACGTTTTTAAAATTGCAGTACCAACCGGTACTGAAGTTGGTACTTTTGACAACACTAGTTTAGCTTCAACCCCAATTAAATACACTTGAACCAGATAATCAAGCTCTAACTATGCACACGACAAACTTCCCGGCAGGTGTGTTTAGGCAAGTTGGAGCTAAACAGGACACCAGCCCTCCAGGACCGAGTTTGGGCGCCCCTGCTGTAGATGATCAGACTACATACCATCTGAGTCTCGGTCTGAATCACAAGGCTCATCTGGATCAGGCCTCTGCCTCAGGCTTCTGGATAACTCTGTAACAGAGGGAAATGAACATCAGACATGATGACTTACATCTATAGTGGAAAGATCTTTAATGTCAGTGGAAAAGGCAATCAGTTATCACAGCAAACACTATTGACTTCCTGAACAACCTTGTAACACTATAGCCAACCTTAGCAAACAACCTGATAAACCCTTACACTTACAATACATTCTCTGCATTTAACCCACCCCTCTAGACAAACTCCCTTTGTCTGACTACCTGCTTGCCAATTAATCTGATTCTGATGTTTCATATCAGTATACTCAAGTATACATTAAATTGAACTGGAATTCATATTAGGCCATAAGACTTGTGAAAATAAGCCAGTGTTTCCCAACCACTGTGCCGCGGCACAGTTGTGTGCCGTGATAGGTTGTCGGTTGTGCCGTGGAAAATTATCAAAAACATCTCTATTACATTTTGTTATTATTATTTTAAATCAGTGCTATTGGTTATTGTTATGTCTGTGGGTTTTACAAATATTTAACCAATGAAAAGTATTCCAAAGAGCTTGTGACTAACCTCGTAATGCCACTGAATCCTCAAATTGTCAGTCAAACCTCATAACTCCACCCCGCCCTCCATTCAGAATGAAGCGTCGTGACACGCAGTTTGAAGACAGACGTCTACTTCTTCACAATGCAAGGGTAATAAAGAACTGATGTTTGAATATGTACAGTGTTTTCTTTACTCAAGATACACTGTCTATAAAGGCTAATATTTTTGTGTGTTTGAAGTGCGGAAAAGAGTCAGCATTTGGCGTCTAGTTGTAGCCAATATACTTTTGTAGGTTTTAAATATCCTGTGCATAGCAGTTCATCTTTTATATCATGATATTTTGGCCAAATGTATTAAACAAGAGAAACTGAGCACCCATATACCTACAATAAACTTTATAACCTGTAAGTTGTTGAAAACGTAATGCGATTAATTGTGCCTCAGATGCAGCCATTCAGCCACTCGTCAAAAACTCGATTTGAGCATGATTTTCAGAAAATGTTAAGTGAAAGTGTCTGATCATATATAAAGCCAAAATACCAACTCTGATGATGTCACAGATCGGCCAGGCTCCCCCATCAGACAATCACAACGATCTGCATCACCTGAATTCTAATCACGAGCACCTGCACCTCATCACCACA
>JAFVLL020002286.1:0-33058 GCA_021397915.2 Tor tambroides | reverse complement strand
TGCTCTCGCTTTCTAACTGTGCAGAGTTCTGAAACTTCCTTCAGGTGAGGAAGCGAATCACATCTTCAAAGGCCATGAGATAGAGGTTAAAACAATCGTTTCTCATTCTCATTGTGTGCTCGAGCACAGCCTGCACTTATGATGAGAGAGGGGAACAGCAACTCAGAGAGAACAAATGTTTCCTCTAAATGCGAATGTAAAAAAAAAGCACTCATCCCTTCCTGTACGTAATTTCACACTCAAAGATGTGTTAGTGGCTTTGAAACCTCAAGGAATAAAACATATGGCGCATCAAATATTTCATGGAGGACAGGATCAGGATCATCTTACGGACGTCACGTTATCTGTTTCTGAAGATTAATAAGAAGGAGCGCATGATACATGTGCACAGCTCTGCTAGGTCCACCCAAGTCTCTTATCAGTGCTGAACAGAGCCACTGCAATGACGGCCTGATGGGTGATACAGCAGGTTGTTGCTGTTACCTTAGAACTCAGGCTAACCTTCCCACACACTTTCCTCTTGCTATCTGGTCTTTATTTCAGAGCCATTAAACATTTCTTACAAGGGAACAAAAAATAAATAAATATTAGCAATGTAAAAAGTGATAATATGCAGCAGTGATAATATGCAGCAGCACCTCATCTGACCCTTAAATGAACTGATGTAACGTAATGTAGTCAGGTTGATTTGTACATATTTAAAAAAAAAATCTTAGAATTTTATTTTGTTTGATTATTTTATTTTATTTTATTTGTATGCAGATATAGCCATCCAAAGTGACATCTAAAAGTCATAGTTCACCCAAAAATGACTGTAAGCAGTGAATGTCATTGACTGGTGGTATATTTAGCCTATAGTTTTTTCATTTCCTACAAATAAAATAAAATAAAGTAAAATAAAAGTATATATAAGTGAAGTAAAAGATCAAATTTGTTATTGCATGAACCTCTTTGCTAAAAAAGCTGTTTTCATGCTATATAAAATGAATAAAATGTTCGTTCAGTTCATCCTCAAAGAGTCACATTCTTTAAAAACATGGCCACAACACATTTGAATCTTTACATTTTATTTTATTTTATATATTTTTTTCTGCAGATCCACAGTGACATCTTAAAGGGATACTTCACCCAAGAAAGAAAATTCTTTCATTATTTACTCACCCTCATGTCATTCCCAAACCATATGACTTTTGTGTTCCGTGGATTTTGAAAAATGTCTCAGTGTTTATGTTTTTTGGTCCATACAATAACTGTACTAATAACTGACTAATATTGTCCATACAGTAACTGACTTTCATTCAGTGTTGGAGAGTAATTTGTCACATGAAACGGCATTACGTAATTTAATTACAAAATAAATGTAACTGTAATCAGTGTAAAAAATGTGTAATTAAATTACATTTACTTATGAAAATGTTAACGATTACAAAAGGGGTTACATCTGAATATTTTCACACACACACATAAAGGTTGATTTCTTTCTCAAATACCAATGTTTCAGGAGTTTAGGACACAGCATAGCACACATGCTTACTTGATAACTGCTTTATTTCCTATTTGGGTTTATGTATAGACTTTATTTTTTAAGATTAACTGATTTTTTTCCAAGGCATCATTAGATGCCAGTGTTTCCTGCCATAGCTGTGCAAAGATTTGATTACAAAAACAGTAAATAGGTGCTGTAAGTCTTGTGGGGTGGCTGTGCTTTAAAATTGATCATCTTAATTCAAGTGATGAAGAATTTTGAGAAGTCTGACTGTAATCAGTGTTGAGTACTACTGTAAGGTTAACCCTGCCTGGTTTACATGTTTGAAAATGATTAATAGTTGAAAACATCAGGAATTTAGAAAAGTAATCAAAAAGTAATCAAATGTAATCAGTTACATTACTCTAATAAAGTAGTTGAAATAGTTACACTACTTATTACATTTTAAATAGGGTAATTTGTAATCTGTAACCTATTACGTTTCCAAAGTAACCTTCCCATCACTGCTTTCATTGTATGGGCAACAGCAGTTGAAACATTCACAAAATATGTTCTTACGGAAAAAAGTGAGTGATGATAGAATTGGAAAACTACGAAAAACAGTATGCAAAAAGAAAAGTAAGTCCGAATTTACAAAATTCATTAAACAGTAGTAGCAGAACGAAGTACCCAGGTGACCTACTACTTCCAGAGAGTTTCTGAAGTGCGCATCTGATGGACATTTTACTATCCCATGAGGCCACAGTAGAGGAGTTGTGAATGGCAATGCAATTAATGCTATGCATCACATGGCATGTACAAATGTAGTACCATATCACATTTATAATACAAACATTATTTCATAGATCATACTTTTTAACATTTGTGAAGTTTGTTTGTCATCAAATATAGTGCCTACATTTTTTTTTGATGCACCTTTTGTTACATTGTCTGAAAGTGATGAAATGTGTTGAACATGGTGATCACCAAACACAGTCTCTGATACACATATCACGGGCCTTCATTATCGCTCTATCGGTGGTTTGACAGTGCATCGAAGCTGTTTATTGCCTTCCTGAGCTAATATAAACCAACCATCTGCTTTTAACCAAACACATAAAAAACATGCTCCCCTTAACCCAATACAGTCCCCAATTCAGCAGCGCAGAGGGGGGAGAAGGCAGCCGTAGAGCTGATTTTGTGCACCGGGACCGTTCTGGTGAGGAAATCCACTCCAGATGTGTACAAATCACCCCCCGCTTAATTGCCATTGTTGTCTTAGATGTTTTTTTTTTTTTTTGCAAGGCATTGGTAACTTTTGTAGGAGGTGACAGGATCATTTGAGTAAATGTGCTGGATTTTGTATAAATCAAATTAACAGAGGTCTAGCATCGAGAGGCAAAAGCCAAACAGGAGGAATTAGGATGACACCTAAACCTGTTAGAGGTTTGACTACTGGCTACTTACTCATAAACAGCCACAGATGTTCCCCAATGCCCTTCAAACACTTCGGTTGGGCTTTTTTTAGTGTGCATGTGTGTTCCCCCATTCTGTTTCCTGTCATCATGGCATCCGTATAAAGAGCCAAATATTGGCTTTGTGAGTCCCATGGTTAATCAGAGAGTAATTAGGAGCTGGTCCTGCAGGAATGGAGGGTTGACTTTGCTTTGAAACTCACTCTCCCCTTGTTCCTCATAATAGGTTTTTTACAAGCACTTTTGAGGTGGAGAGAGAGGAGAGGTTTTACTGGGCCTCAGTGTGGTGTGTGGCGTTTCACAGAGCAAATGACAGACCACCACTCCACTGTAATCAACCTGAATGAAGCCCAGCCACAAAGTCCAGAAAAAAATAAATAAATAACATAAATAAACAAACAAGCAGATAATGACTCCTCAGCTAGCTTCTTTTTAAATGGGTGTGTTTTGGATTCAGAACTGAAAGACAAAGACTGAATGTGTATGGATGCTGATGTCTAACAGAAGCTGTGTGTAGGCTTGTTTGTTTGTGTGCAAGAGAGAGAGAAAGCGGCCATTTCCCAAATTAAATGAACTCTTTGATTTTTGAACGACATCCTTCTGGACTCAATCAAGTTGTTCATGTTCTACATTTGGCTTCAGCATATTTATTTAGTGTTTTCAAACTACTATGTTGGTAGGCAAGCTTTAATTTCACCTAAATATTTAGTCATGCCATTGTAAATACACTGCACATTTGAAGCATTCACCATAAAACATTTTTGGAAACTTTCAGTCGAGTTACTTGTTATTCCAATTAGAGCTGTTTAGGTAAGTTTCTTAGGACCAATAATGTTTTTGCTTTTTTTTCCCTCAAAAAGATTTAATACAATAATCATGTAATAGCCTTAACTAATATCTCAACAATTACATTTAAATTATATGTTGAATTCCTGGTAAAAATGGTGAAAATGCATCTGTGTTTGGAGAAACTTTCTGAATCATCTCTCTATAACCTGCAGTCTTAAAAATAAAGGTCCTTTATTGGCATCGATGGTTTAATGAAGAACTCTGAACATCCATGGAACCTTTTAAATGCAGAAAAGGTTCTTTATAGTGGAAAAGGGTTCTTTTGATGTTTAAAATGTTCTTCAAAATGGTTCATTTAAGAACTGTTAACTGAAAGGTTATTTGGGGAACCAAAAAATGGTTCTTATATGGCATCACTGCAAAAAACACCCTTTTGGAGCTTTTATTTTTAAGAGTGTGTATAGATAAACAATAATATGTTCATTGCTGCATATCATTCCATGTAGTTGGAATATCAGTGTAATTTTATGAATCCAAATGAGTCCAGTTCTTTCTATTGTCTATTTTTTTTTTTTACCTGAATTTTAAAAAATAACATTTTAAGAAGAAGTTTTTTAGAGGAAGAGAAACACTTATCAGGATCACTGCTTTAATATTTATTTTTTTTTAGGCTTAGAATGCAACATAATACATCATTATTAGTATATGACATTTTCATCTCTAATATGTAAAATAATGTCAGCTGTAAACTTTGAAAGGTTGTTCTTGTTATAGGTGTATTAAGAAATTAATTAAAAAAATAAATAAAAATTGCTGTTAATACAGTTAGCAGATATTTTTTGTATTCATTTATATACTTACTTAGAAATGTGAATTCTTTTGTTTGGATAAACTTCAGCTGCTCCCCAGCTCACTCAGCAGCACCCTCTCACCTTCACTTTATGGCGTGTGAAGTTTACCTGACCTTCTCTTCACATCCTTCTGTGTGCTGTTGGGAGAAGTCGCCTCTAACCACTGTACTGAGAGCAGTTATGCTTCGATAATCTGCTATTGCCTGAACACACAATATATCTCAGATATTTTGTTAGAAGCATAACAATGGCTTTAAGCAAGAGATATGTCATTTAACTTATTTAATTTAAAAAAAAAAATCATTTAGCACATCAAAAATAAACATTACAGAAGCTGTGTCCACAGAATGTGTTGTTTTTATTTTTTCTACAGACAGTAAAAGAAAAAGAAATTATAAAATATTAAACAACAACATTTGTTGTTGCATGAACTTCTGTTCTAAACCACCTTTTATATCTAAAGCAATATAAAATGAATAGAATCTCTGTTCTGTTCATCCTCAAAGTGTCACATTCTTTAAAAAACAGCTACAATACATTTGCATTATTATTAATTTAAGAAATTGCACGTATTATGATTTATGGAGAGTTTATTCAGCAGAATATATATATACTTTTTTTTTTTTTTTTGAGTTGATGAATAGCTGTCATTATTGTTCTGTAATTATGTGCTTGCTGTTTAATTTAATAAATCTATTGGCTATTGTTGCACATGCATCAGATATACATCTAAAACATCTTTAAACATTTAGGAAAATAAAAATAGATTCAAAAAGTTAATCTACTTTCTATTTGATCAATTAGTATTTTTGGGTTCTTTCTGTGTCTTTTTTAATTGCATAAAAGCCCCAGTTCCTAACCTTTAATCATCCCTTACCACATAGTGTATAGTCATTTGGGCTTTCCCTTTTGATCTTTCTTTCTTGTCTGCACACATATGTCTTTTAAAATATCAGTTAATCTAATTAGTCTAAATTTAATGTGGTGTAAAAACTATTACTATTCCAAGTTTGTCCTTCTGATTTGCATTGTTTGTAAATGATGCTGTGTAACACACTATGTGAAAAGTGCTTTATGTGATAACATCTAAACTAATATATATATATATATATATATATATATATATATATATATATATATATATATAGAATTGAATGAAAAAATATGACTTAATATGATTTAACCAGATGACATAAGGTTACATTAACGGGAGACTTTCACTTTTTACAATCCATTCAGCTTATTAGTGAAATCCAAGATCTGTTGCTTTTCATGTTCCTCTCAACCGACTGTTAGCTTTGGAGAATCTTTTAACGAAAACGTTTTATACTTTTCGAGAAGTACTACGTGTTCTGTGTATATATACAAATGTTTCTCGGAGAAAAAGCTAGAAAAAACATATATTTTTAGATATTTATATTATTTATTTTGAAATAAATAGTAACGTAATTAATATTAGTTTATATAGGCTAAGTAACTGTAAGTCAAAGCTAAATGTGAATTAAAAGAGAAAGGCTGAAAAGAAATTCATTATACATATATATTTTTTTAAATTCAGACGCACATTAAGTTAAAACATCTCTTCTGTTCAAACGCTCTCATGAACTTCCCCTCCAACTCACAAAACCCGCAACAATTCCGTTTCAAAACTACCTGATATTATCACTTCAAATTATCATTCAGTATCCAGACATTTTTCGTATGACTTTTTTGAGCAATTTCACAACAAATGTCATAAATTCACATTCAGCAAAAAAAAAAAAAAAAAACTCCTGAAACGTTCGTGAATACATTTATTTTCACTCAGGTGCCAGAAGGGCTCCTGGAGGGCTT
Organism: Tor tambroides; assembly: GCA_021397915.2. Taxonomy (NCBI): domain Eukaryota; kingdom Metazoa; phylum Chordata; class Actinopteri; order Cypriniformes; family Cyprinidae; genus Tor; species Tor tambroides. The sequence goes on along the minus strand of JAFVLL020002286.1, from coordinate 26,645 downwards.
TCTTTTTCTTTTTTAACATAAAAACTCGGAAAGGTTTCGCCCCTTTGCATTGAGCATGTCGAGAGGCTTATTGAAGACCCTTGCTCCCCCACCCCCTACTCTCTCTCTCTCTCTCTCTCACACACACACACACACACACCCGCTGGTCGGAGGGGGTTGGGGTGGTGAGGAAACGGGCTGGTGTGCCCTGGAAGTGATTCTTCCCCCAAAACACAAGGTGAAACGGGAGTATCGGAAACTACACGTGGGACCTGCCCTCATCATCCTTCATTAAATCAAACATTCGCCCAAGACACATAACCACAAATGTTCAATTGCTCAAGCAGTATAAAATCTTACTAGATGTTAATACTTGATTAAATATCTAAAGAGAAACTATTTTTGTTAAATAATCAATTGAGAATTGAGTCTTACCTGATTTAGCGTGAGAAAACATCAACAGGACACTACAGAAGATTTAATCCAAAGATCGTTTATGCCTGATGTCTTGAGTCGAAATGTAATTAATTATTCAAGATGATTATCCATGCTTTCTCCATAGAATCATCATCCTCTCAATAATTTTGTTTGATGAATATCTGCATTTATTGTCTTTTCTCTTGTTTATTAAATTGTTCTTCACGTGTAAATATGTAATGGACATTGCAATACAAACTTCTGATCTTCAGGAATAATCTATTTTAAAGAAAATAAATAGATGAAAACTTTTAATGCCAGGAGAGAAAACCTCAACAGGACTTTGATAGATCACACTTCAGAGTTTCTGAAGATCATCCAAAGTTTGTTTACTGGTGTATGACCTTTTGAACACTGTAAATAAACAGTAACTCCAATGCTCATTTTTAGATTTATTACTTATATTTTAGATTTATTATTTACATCTGTAAACCTAAAAACATAAACAACTAATAAAAAATACTTCAGTAAACCTGATAAAATAAGAAAGTACAAAGGTTATACTGTAAAAAATTTTCACACTTGTTTCCATTCATTTAACTTGTCACAAACAATTTCTGTCATTTCTGCTCTGTTTTATGAGCTTCTTAATCAATAATAATATTATTATTATTTTCTAAAAGTGCAACGAACTTATCACTGCAGTTTGGCACTACTTTGATTTTCCACAAGTTCAAAAGTTGAAATTGTTTACATGATAAAAATGAAGTCTACATTTAGAAAGAAACATCTCAACACCTTCATGCAAACCACTGATACTTCCTTCCTACGTCTTTAACACATTCAATTAATAACTGGAACCAGAGTTCAATTGCTTAAGACTGTAGGCTATATATTGCTTGAATAGAGATTAATGAAAAAAGACACGTCATGCTAAACGTTTGTATGGCATTACAAAACAGCGCGGCGTTCTGTACAAAATAAAGAGCTGCTTGTTGACTTAGTCACCTTGCATTAAACATGCCTGCATTAAATAATTGAAAAACGCTATCGGCTGTCTCAATCCTTTTACTTTCGATACACATTCAGCGACGAGCCTCGTCAGTCCCGCCGTTATCCATCATTAATCATAACGATATCTAAACTACAAGCCCAAAAACACACACAACACACGCGCGCGCACACAACAGTTTACCAGCCCCTGTGAAAAGTTTGTGAAAGTGGCCTGACGTCACACTCCCACAATGCTCGCGCGCCCCATAACTCTGCTGCTGCAGCCTGAGGAGTGCGAGACACTCAGGCCCCGAAAAAAGAAAAATTAGAGAAAAAAATTGGAAAAAAATAATAAAACAACAGATCAAGAGGAGAAAGACCGGGAACGGTGGCGTGGGGCTCCCACGGTAGGTTTGCGCTTAGTCGGTGCTGGAATGTGTCCGCGGTTCCTTGTGAAATTGACTAATGCGGCGCTGGAAAGTTTTTGGTGGCAACTGCTCGTTTTTTTTCTGCAAGTCCTCATAATGTAGCTGCACGCTCTGATGTGTGCATGTTTTTTTAATGAGATCCCGATAATTAATACAACTCGTTCGGCCGCTGATCGATAGGGCAGATGATACACGAGTCCTTCATAGTAATAACACTGTCGATATTTTCTCTCAAGCCGACGTCATTTATTTTTGGCTTATTTTTGTAAAACATTGTTGAGGCTCCGGGTATTTAATTTTTAATTGCACGTTGGCTCGGGCTTCGCAAGCTTCATCGATAAATACACTGCGGATGCATTTTGTTTACAAACCGATACATTTGCATTTGATCAATCATCGGCTCGGCCGTGTCTGCTGATGTTCAGTGGGACTTTGGAGCGAATAGTTGAATTTTAAGTAATTTCTGAATATTTATCCCCGTGCTGTGGACACACTCGAGCTGAAGCTCCGTTCCTGTTGAGTTTCAAACATTGGTTTATACAAACGCGTCTGTCTATGAGTAGTTCACTACTTGGTTTGAGAAAATAACACTGGGCTGTAAATATACAACTATTTTCGGCTAGTTTGTCTCGTACTATAACTCTACCTCCATGCTGCTATGGCTTATCTGTTGCTAGTCATTTGTTTGCCACAGATCGGATGTTCCTGGGCGGATTGTGACTTTTCTATAATGCCGTCTTGTGTCAAAACCTGTTTGTTTGTGTGTTTCTATCAAGAGGTACTCAACAAACAACAGTGTCAAGCGGTGGCTTGAGGTGTGGGGCACCTCGTTTTAATGTTCATTTACATATTGCTTGGCTGCGTATGGCTCATTATGAATCACTCTGCTGAGAAATGGTCACATTGTTTATGTTAGTGCTAATCAGTGGACTTTGTTTACGCTGTAAACAAATTTAACCCACTAAATTGAAAACAAGTTCCTGCATTCAGTTTGTGAGTTAAATCAAAGTGGTTTCAAAGTCACAATTTGAGTGATGAGTTGATTACACTTTTATAACAACTTTGAATTGAAGAAAATGTAGTTAAAACTGATCAAAGTGAGGACAAATGGCAAGTTCATTGATAGACGGAAATATGTTGTTAGAATGATGTTTACAGCAAATATAAAATTAAAAGTCATTAAAGTTCATTTTTCTTCTTTGGTCGCAGTTATGCTTATGAAATCTGTAAATCATCCACCATTAAAGATCATCCCAACACCAGTCACACGCACTAAACACCTGCAGATGTGTGACATCTCTTTCTCAAATACCTAAAATAACAGTGCTTTAAATATGGTGTGAAATCAGTCACAATCTGCAAGTTTCTTAGTTTATCAAACTGTTTTTTGATCATTTCTAATATTGTTACTAATAAGGAAAACACAGTTTGAAATGTGTAAAATTGAAAATAACTTGCAGAAATGGTTGTGACAAGTTTAAAAAAATCATGTAAAACATGTTTTTAGCATTATTCATTAAAGTGGTTTAAGATATAGAAATTGTAATTTTAATTAAAGTTCATTTGTCATTGCTTTTGTATAAAAGCATAACTGCGACCAATCTTTAATTCACCATTCAGCATGATTGCAAAACTATAGTCACATGTTCAAACCTGTAGCTTTGTGATATCTTTTTCTCAAATATATGCAGTGATGTTTTAAACATGCATTACAGACTGAAAGCTTTTCATTGACTTTGCCTTTTTTATCTCATGCACTTGTTTTTGTTGCACTAAAGTTATTTTCTGCTGCTCTGTGCTTTGAAAATAATCTAAATGAAATATTTCACTTTGCCTGGATTCATGGATTATGTGAAAAGGTGGCTTTCTAACAGTGATTGATAAAGAACAAGTTGCGACGAGCTCTTGTTTGGTGGTTGTGCTCCATCATGGCCCTCTACTTCCACTGCCTCAAGCTACATAATAAGGAAATGGAAGTGAGATCGTCACGCGACAGTGCTTTTGTTATTGACATTGCATGTTGAAACGCATATTGTGATGTGTGAGACTGTTTCGTTTTTCATCATTGGCTTTGGTTTTGCTTCTGAGGATCTTTACAAGGGTTTGACTGATTAAAGCTCATTTATTTTCACGTTAAGTAACTGTAAGTTAATAAATTAAGCAGAATTGATAAATGAGCTTAAAATATTTCTTAAAAATAGTTCTGGTCCTTGTTCCATCTCAGATGTAGTTGTATTTTGTTGAGCTTGTCATTTTTGGACACCTCATCATGAGTTATTTCAGACATTTTCCTATTTGCCTGCTTTGAGAGTTTTTGAGCGATGTAGATGTTGTGGGACGTTTCAAACAAATATTTCAGCTTTTTAATTTTCATGTGTTCTCTGAAAAGGCATCTTACGTGCTTGATTCAGTGTGCGAGTTAGAGAGAGAGAGCGAGCATGTGCATCAAGGGGGGTTTCTCCTCTCAAAACATCCCACAATTCCATGCTCCTCGGTGGGTAACAGGCTGATTATCATGAGAAAGCACATCAGAGGGGTTAATAGGTAGGACAGGCTTTGGAGAGCACAAACGCTACTTAATACCCAATGTAGAATGGGGATCAGCCCTCATCTGAGTCCTTATATCCTCCACTTATAGCATTGAGGAGTGAACAGGGACGATGCAGTGTCTGAGATATGTGGCGAGTTACATTAAAATAGCTATTTGTTTTGCATTATGATTTAAGTGTTTTGTGACAGTAATATGGGCTTGTGGTTCAGCCAGTGAGTTTGTTTGTATTTGCATTCGTGAGCATATAATATGTGTTTGTGTTGTGTCTATCCATGTCTGAAATGGGCACTTGGGAGTGTTTACGTGGGCAGTATGAACAGTAGCTGACTTGGTCACTAAGTCGCCCCATAAAAAAGGGAGGAGAGCAAGAAAGAGATAAAATCAGGCCAAGTTCATGAGGGCATTATAACTCCTCCGAGCGCCTTAACACCAGATTTGATTCTTATCAGAAAATGATTCATGTCAGAACTGACAGAAACATGAAAAATCGTTCGTTCAGGATTCAGGCTCGGAACGCCTGTAGACTTCAATGACTGTAGAAACAGAATTTCACAACAAACATTATTAATTGCAATAAATTAAAAACACTGTATTGCATGTTCAATCTGTATTACAGATATTAATTAGTATAGAAAGTTGTAGAAATTAACTCTAAATATGCTATGAAATTTTACTGTGTGTAAAAAAACTTTTGTTTATTAATAAATATTAAGAGTTGTAATTTATTGTTGTCACAAAAAGAAATGAGTCCTCATATATGTTTCTTTATTAAGGTACTTTTGAAGTTCTTTTTCACATAGAATAAGGTAAACTTAGCAGAGATGGTAAAGTTATGGTTACAGTTTTATGCATTTGTCATCAAACAATCAAAAATTAAGATAATAATAAAGTATAAATTAGTATGGCAAACTGATAATGTGTCATTGACAAATATTGTACTCTTACATAAAGATTTGTAAAATTAGTTGATTTAAATTAAAACATTCTCAGAAACTGATTTGAATCTGTTTTTTTAAAGTTACTTTAAGTAAACTATTTAAAATTTTCAGGTAACTCTTTAAGGTAACGCTGCATAGTTTTGTTTTTACAGTGTGAAAAGTCATACATCTAATTGTTTATTAAGAATTTCTTAGTCAGAAACTACTTATTTGATGCATTTTACTCCAGTACACTGTTTTAAACATTTTCTGAACTATTTAGTTTCAGTTCCTTCATCAATCAGCATATGATGTAGCACAAAAGAAGATAAAAAAGAAAGAGAGGAAAATATATATTTCTTACCAAATAATGTTTTCAGGGTCTAAACCGAATGTTAGGAGTACAGAACAGCGTTCAGAAGGAGTATGAAACAACAATTTCAGCAATCGCAAATCCAAGCTCATTAATTGCCGGAGAAAGCGTCACCAAGTGAACCGAACAAAGAGTAATAGAAAAGAAACCCACACATAAATAGTACATGTGTAAATACACGCTAATGTTCTTGACAGCTTTGCAAAACAAGTCCAAACACAAAGTACACATGCCACACACACCGCAACCAAGTCGCACACGCACAAGAAAAGAGTGTCTTTTTTTCCTTTGCTGGCACGCATTCTGACTGCACTTGCAGTATGCGGCGCCTTTAGATAGTAAGAAGACGCTAGATGTTTGAAACGCATAGCGCCACTGTACATGAGTAAAGCTGTGCTTTTGAAAGCAGCCAGCCAGGTGTGGCTTTTCAAGGCCCGAGTCTATCCATCACTGAACACCACTTATGCTGCAACCCCTCCTTCTCTTCCTTCAGATCCCCCTCGTCCATTTTTCCACCCCAAAGATGGGTCCTCTTCCCCTCCGAGCTACTTTCTCACTCGTTTACTGTCTCTCTGCTATCTTTGTTGTGAATTTATTGTCTTGCTTCAGGAAATGTACTGGACTGTTACTGTGCAGTAAATTTGTAACATCTTTTAATGTGATTACCTGTTAAGAAAGATGTTAGAATGGATTCTGTAAGTTAAAAAAAATGAAATAAAATCGGCAAAAGATGCCATTAAAATAATTAATTATATTGGAAGCTCACTAGAAATGATGGAAATGATCCCACCTGCAACATCTATTTCTACCTGATCTAACTGTAACAATTAGATTTAGAAAATAATATTTTTGAATTGGATAAAATTAAATAATTTAGGTATTACCACATTAAAAACTTTTCATTTTTTTCTGTGTATCTTTCAAGTGACAGGCACAGAGTTTAATCCAAAAATAAAAAAAGTCCAAAATTTTAGATGAGAAAATGATTGAGTGATAGAAACAAAACCAAAAAATATGAGATTCAAGCACTCGTTTATCCAAAGCAACATCATCCAACAGCGACACCAGGAAGGTTCAGAGAAGGGTAGTGTCTTTTGCGCTTGTTGTGTTTTCATTGAGGAGGAAATAGTGAATTACAGCCGTAAAAGTCATGTGACAAGAGGCGGTACTTCTGTGTCGCTGTGATTGGCTGATCACACGGCCAATTAGATAATGCACACCTATCGTGTGCGCAACTCTTCTTGACTGGTCTTGAACAGCTCAACTTTCTACTAACATCTCAAGTGACAAATACAAATGAGCATAATCGTATGAACGCGTATAAAAATGCGTATTCATCAGTGAGGGCATGGTAGATTGTGACTGTATGCAAAACAAACAATCAGAAAGAGTCATGTGGAAAGGATGTAAAATAAGATAAACTTTATGAACCTCAAACGTTTACGACAGTGCTCACAGACACACAGTCATGTACAGAGAATCCAAAAGACCTTGAGCGTGATTAGATGACTCAGTCACAGAGAGGAAAAAGAAAGCTGGATGACGAGAGAGAGAGTCACAGAAGAGGGCTGGAGGAAAACATTTATCACTCATGTCGTCTTTGAGTTGGCTTAGTTGTCTATTGATGTACAGATTGGGCTGTGTGTAAGTAGTTATCCAATGAGGTGGAAGAAGTGAAGAAGGAAAAGGAAAGTTGTGTGTGCTGTGGTTTGATTGGTAATCATATACTGAATTATAATGGCAATCAAACAAATATTTACAAAAAGAAGCACCCTAACTTGCATCGTTTCTTAATTTTCTTAACTATGCATTAACTATAACTATTAAGTGAACTATTAACTGAACTATACAGAATAAGGAAAATATGCATCAGTTATTTACACATATGAGAAAATGCTCACATTTTACATTGTTGAGCAGTTAACTAACTATTAATTATTATTTTTACCTCAGTAAACTCCTAATTATTAAGTTTAGATATGGGGTTGGATTAAAGGATCTAAAATATGGTCATGCATAATAAGGCATTAATATCTGCTTTATAATAAACAGACAATATGTTAGTAATATGCATGCTAATAAGCAACTAGTTGATAGTGAGAATTGGTCCCTAAACTGAAGTGTTACCGAGAAAATGTATGAAATGAAGAAGCTTCAGCTGGGCTTAATTTGAGCTTTAAGTCTCAAGCAAAGTAGTCTTTTCTTGAAAGCTACAAACTGTATGTATCATATAGGTTAACTTTAAGTAATTATTTACTTAAATATGTTTATTTAATATACATTTAATACTTAATATATGTTGTATTGTTTATATTTATTATAGATTTATGTTATATTTAATATGAGTGGTTCAAAGCCAGTTTTTGTTTTTTTGTTTTGTTTAAATGAGGTCTTTACATAAATGACACCAAATATTTTTTATTATGTTTTATATTCTCTCTCTTTCTTTCCCTCCTTTAGCTGCTCCCATTAGGTGATTCCACAGTGGAAATATTATATTTTTATTGTTTAGATTTGTTGTGTTTTTGTATTATATTTAATGAGCAGTTCTTCAAATGCAATTTTTTTTTTGTAGTATTTTAATGTTTATTTCATTGCTTGGTTTTAAAATTGAGCACATCAACCTTTAAAGGTCTAAAATAATTGTTGTTGTTGTTTGAACAAGGCTTTTTACCTAAGATGCCAGAAACCTTCTTTTTCCTTGCTTAATTGACGTACTATTTTCATCAAATTAGTATATAAAAAGGTGATTCATTTATTTAGTATCTTACAATCATAGACTCTCGTGATGTATTCTGGGGCTTTATGAATCTAACTGCAGTCTAGTCTATAAGGGACAATTTCTGGCAAATGTTTTCTTATTTCTCCCCCCCCCCCCCCCCTTTCGTGAAGCTCTATAAATTGGCTTTATGGTTCTGGAGCTCTGCCCACAGCTCTTCATTAATGTGTGTGTTTGCGCATTGGTGTTTTTACTCCAAGTGTTCATGCTGGTATAATTTGGCTTCCTGACGTGGGATCTGTATGCAAAGTAAAATTTTTGTGAGCGGCGTAGATTGTGAGTGAAACTCAAAATCAGAGAGCTTGTTTGAACAGGAGCTATTTAAAGTTGTAGATGAATTTCTGGTGGTTTAATGTGAGTTTGATGGAGAAATGTTTCCTGGCAGCACATGAGAGCGAGGTGCTTGCCGTCTCATAGTGTGCGGTCAGGTGTGTGGTCCAGCGAGTCCATTGTTACGTTTTCAGCTGCATCCGAGAGAAGAATCACTAGAAACTCTCGGTGTTGGTATTCACTCAGAAAATATATGAGTGGAGGAGGAAAGAAAAAGAATGAAATGAAAGGAATCATGTATCATGATGTGACTACTTTGTGCTCATGCATATTCCTAAAGCTCCTTCACTATCTCTGTTACACTTAAATAGACATAATTAGCAAATAAATTTAGTCTGTTTATAGATGCATGCTTCACTTCTCTCTTATGTAATTTCTACTTTATTGGCATAATTTGTTTTTATAAAAATTAGCAAAAATGACTAGCACAGTAAATACAGTATATGTAAAAACATATAAAATCAGTATGTCATTAAAATGTAGTGAAAGGGAGAAATAAGGTGCCGGTAATGGTAATTAAAATAGAAACAAGTAAACTGCACAGAGGTTTTTAGGTTGCTTAAAATGTGCTTGGTAACATCTAAATTAACTGGTTTTATTGAAGTTGGCAATGACTGTGACTGAATCAGCCTGACTGAACTCATTTTTAAGCATCAGATCTGGTAGAAATGGCTTTTTAATGTAACTACTGCAAATTTTCCAAAATAAAATAAAATATGATAATACAATAAAATAATAAAAAAATAAAGCAGTAATATATTTCGTATGAAAAGTATTTTTTAAGGGTCAGGATAGGTAGAAATAGAATGTGTAAATTTTCTGAACTGCATAAACTAATAATAATAATAAATAGTAATAGTAATAAAGAGATACAATATACATTCAACAACTTGAATGTTACAATCAACAGTATTCAAGTCAAATGTAATATTTATTATGACTCAAAGTATTTTTAAGGGTCAGGACAGGTAGAAATCTCTCAGGGTAGCAACTGTGACGTCAGGTTTTCAAAACGACAATAAAATTAAATAAAAAGAATACAATACACACTCAACAACACCTGTTGAATGCATCGATCAACAGTATTAAAGTCAAATATAACATTTACAGTTTTTTTTCAATTGCTAACAAGCGTTTACCAATACTTAAAGTACTTTTTCTAAACTCTTAACACAGCAACACACCAACATCACACAATTAGCTAAACAGTTCATTTTCTGGCCAAAACCACATTTTGTTAAATAAATACAAACTCTATATTTCAAAATGCTGAATACCTTTTTCTACATATACTAACTCTATCAAAACACAGCAAACCCGATTCAAAATTGAGTCATTCGGTCAAAACATTTGCACTTGTTTTCTATCCAACGGGTATGATAGTCAATCATAATGCATAGACTGACAAAATTCTAACAGTTAATGGCACTACAAAAACTGCATTACTTATCACGTTTCAGTTTGACTTGTATAGAACAAACAATATGATATCCATTTAAACAACAACAAAAATAATAATAATAACAATAATTCAGTCATCTGACATCTTCATTTTTTGTGTGTGAATTCATTTTAGATAGTATGTGTACTGCATAGTGAAGGAGTCATCAGTACTTTTTTTTGTAAGTCGCTTTGGATAAAAGCGTCTGCTAAATAACTAAATGTAAATGTAAATGTACTTTATGGAATGGAAAAGAAAAGTGACAGAATTACTGCAGTAAAGGCTTTAATGGGGGCAGTTGTGGCCTAATGGATAGAGAGTCGGACTTATAACCCGAAGGTCGCGGGTTCGAGTCTCAGGTCCGGCAGGGATTGTAGGTGGGGGGAGTGAATGTCCAGCGCTCTCTCCACCCTCAATACCACGAGCCCCAAAGTGAGACCATGAGCAAGGCACCCAGTTGCTTTCTCCCGGGCGCCGCAGCATTGGCTGCTCCGAGTGTGTGTTCACAGTGTGTTTGTGTGTGTGTTCACTTCTCACTGCTGTGTGTGTGCACTTGGATGGGTTAAATGCAGAGCACAAATTCCGAGTATGGGTCCCCATACTTGGCCACACGTCACGTCCTTTCCTTTATTGGCAAAATGAAATTTCTGTGTGTGAAAAGAAAATAACATAACCTTTTGCCTTTTGCCCCCTACCTCTCCTTCTCCCTTGTCAGAAAGTCAGAAAGAGCTTTATTACCAAGTATGTTTAAACACACAGGGAATTTGACTTGATGACAGGAGCTTCCAGTGCAGAAGAAAGTATGGACATAGTACAAACATACATGACAGTGCAGACATACACCAGAATTATAACAGTATTCTGTTATAAGAAAAACAGAAAATTAAATAATGCACTATATAGAAATATAGAGAAAAACATGTAATTGTTTAAATGAATGTACAGATATGTTATTTACAAGTGTGCAGTTTACAAATAGATAATTTTCAGTTTTCTATGTATAAATGTGTCCGTTGTGATGGACAATGTATAGTTATGAATGTTTTAATTGTTCAGGCTGAATATAGCCTGCGGGGGGGAAAAAAAAAAGAAAAGCTGTTCTTGTGTCTGGCTGTTCTGGTGGTCAGTGCTCTGTAGCGCAGACCAGAAGGCAACAGTACGAAGAGAGAGTGGGCTGGGTGTGAGGGGTCCAAAGTGATTTTCTTAGCCCTTTTCCTTACTCTGGAGGTGTACAGATCTTGGAGGCTGGGCCAATAATCGTCTCAGCAGTCTTGGCTGTCCGTTGTAGTCTCTTGATGTCTGATTTGGTAGCTGAACCAAACCAGACAGTCCTGGTCCAACTACTCCTCTCCCTCATCCAGACATTTTCTTTCTCTTTCTGCTTCTCTGTGTTGTTCTGTATTGTTTTGAACAAAACCAATCCAGAGAGTGCCTTTTTATTGTGCATGTTATTAAATAAGATTTGAATTAGCTATTTCTCAGTTATCAGTAATTAAAATAATTCTTATCAGCTCTTTTGTTGCAGAAGTAGAGGCTTTACACTATATTTAAAGTTTGGAAAATTAGGTCTTCATTTCTGTCATGCTGTGTTTAAGCATTTGTAAAAAAAGATAAGAATGATCCATGATTTTGGTATGAGGTAAGCTTGTGTAAAAAGAAAACTTAAGCATTTTATAAATGTGTTAATTGACTGAATATTGAGTGAAAACAACATGAATTGTGTTAATGGTATGGTCACAACAGAGGGATGCTGAGCTAATTGTGTTTAGAATTTTGAAAATGTGATTATAGATTGGACAAAGGGATGTTAGCAATTGAAAAAAACTGTAATATTAAGTCTTCAAAAGTCATTTTTAAAAGTCCAGACAGAAATCACTCAAGATAACAACTGCACATTTTCAAGACTGTGTAAGATAAAATAAAACTATTATAATAACATAAAAATTAAAATGCACTCTTTAAAATTTTTACTTTAACTTCTGAAGGTTGGCAGCTCAAATATGAGTTTTTTCTGCAGCAGCTGCTCCACAGTAACACTCGAATTGATCCTTTTCGGACAATCATAAAAAATATGTGGTCTCTCCCTCTCTTCCCTCCATGTATTCTCAGGCTAACCACAGCTCACTCCAGTGGCAACATAGCAAAATTGTAGATGCTGATTTCCTCTCAAAGGGACAGAGAGAGAGAAGAGGAGAAAAGGAGAGAACAAAGGGAAAGAAATGAAAAAGAGAGCGAGAGAGAAGCTCTGGTGTTAACAAATGACCTCTGTTGCTTGCTTTCTTCCTCTCTTTCACTCTCCCTCCCTCTCTCTTCCTCGCAAAGTCCAGAACAACAACAACAGGAGGAGAGAGAGAGAGAGAAAAATGAAAGTAGAGAGAGGACTGTGGGTCTCTTTCTGTGTGCCCTCCAGTGGCAGCGTGAAGTTTTCAGTTTGATTGAAGGGCCCTTTTCTCTGCTGTGTGGTGTGAAAGCTGTCCTAATTGAATGATAAAGTGGCCTGAGATGGAGTCCAGTGAATAGGCAACAATACACAGCCTGTGTGTGGTAGAGGGGTTTTTTTGGTTCTCGTCCAGGCCGCTCTCTCTCTTTCTTTCTCTTGCTATCTCTCTCTCTCTCTCTCTCTCGCCCCGCTGTGAGTGGGGGTCCCATTATCAAGCGCTTTGCTAGATTCGGTCACATGACTCCTCCCTGCCCGCTCGCCTGGCCCCTCCCTCCCCTGCCGAAGGCCGGCCAATCAGGCGGCGGCAGGGATATTTCTCAGCGACCATGTGGTTGAATGCCCTCATTTAGCGAGCAGCTGACTCACAGCACATGTCTTTCTCTATCACACACTTCGCCTGCCGGACGCTGGCAAGAGAGAAAATTCCATGTCCGTGCATTTCAGCGTATGTCGTAAACAGTCCAGACCGGCTCTGCGGGTCTAACTGTAGTGGGACCGTATCCAATGAAAGTGAAACACTCTCTCCTGTTTAATCAGAGGCAGATGTTGTTCATCTTTTGATTCGATTGCTAATAATCAGGATGCGATTATTGTGTAGTTCACTAGTGGGTCACTAGCTCCTTTTAGATGGTAACGCTTTATAATACATTAGTGTTACAACTATTACATCATGTTAGTTATATTAATCAGATCCTTTATGCACTGAATGAACATCAGTATCATGTAGATGCAGGTGTTCTGCTGTAACTGTAATTTACATAAAAGAGGCTAGATTTCATTTATTTATAGACTTGTTTTTAAATCACAGGTTTGTATCATAAATGTGCCTCTAAGAAAAAGTCCACTCTGAGTTTTTGTTTGTCATCTTTTCATGGTTTCTGCATCATTTGTAATGTTCTTGGAAGTGGTTTGTAACGTCTCTTGAAATTGTTTGTAAATTCACTAGGTTTTTTTGACTCAGCTCTGTTAAGATTGTACTGCCAAAATAAATGTAGAGATAAATAACTGTTTATTTACATGGACAGTCTTCATGAATGTTACAGTAACTGTGTGCTGCTATCTTGCTGTTTGCACATTAGTTCTTTCTCTTTTTAGATCAAAGATGACCTGTTTGGTTAGCAAAGACAAGCACAATCTGAGAAGTTTTGTTTTTCTTTTAATGAGTAGATGAGATTAGTGCCAATTTGTAATTTTTTCCCCATTAACTGAAAGACAAATATACCTGGAATTGTTTGGTATAATAAACATTCATGTGTGACAATACACAATAAGATAATTAAGAAAATTAATACTTTTATTCAGCAAAGATGCATAAAACTGATCAAAATTGACAGAGACATGAAGAGTTCATCTGACATTTTTCTTTAAAATGAGCATTTCTTTCTGGCTACTATGTATAGGTTTCTATGTAAGTACTGGTACTTCTGAATGGGTTGAGGCTGGGATTTAGCGCATTTGAAGTGAAAGTACTTGATGAACATATACCATGTGTGGAGAGCATTCACTCAGTATCGTTATCTCATTTTTGACCACGATGGCTTTTAGAGGCTTTTGCATTGGAACTCTCCACATTTTAAACGTTACAATTTTGTTACAAAAGTTGACTCCACTGCATAGGTGTCATCACCAGTTTTGTGATTTTGAAGTGTAGAGTAATTGTCCCTGGACTTCTTTAGAAAGATGAGAAATAATGGGTTAAACCAATTCAAATCCATAATCAAAACAAGGGTTTTTCCCAGAGTTGAGTAGGTCAGTTTCCCTTGAGTTGTTCTGTCTAAAGCAGTTCCTCCGCTCTGTTTCTTCATCTTGTATTGGTTCACGGAATTAAGAACCTTTTCTTCTGCTGACTCTTCTGGTTTATTTCAGTTTATTTCAGTTTATTCCACTTTATTTTAGGTCCAATTCGTGCCATTAACAAAGCATTAACTACGACTTTTGCCTCAATAAACTCCTAAGTTGCTGCTTATTAATAGTTAGTAAGGTAGTTATTATGTTTAGGTATTGGGTAGGATTAGGTATGTAGAACATTGTCATGCAGAATATGTGCTTTACAAGTACTAATAAACAGCCAATATGTTAATAATAGGCATGCTATTAAGCAACTATTCAATTGGTCTCTATGCTAAAGTGTTACCCCAGAGGCATTTGCGTGTGTCCATAGGTTTATCTTATCCATTGCAGTTTCTCCACTATTATTTTTTTTTCACCGTTGATTTCCTCCAAATATTCAGTTTGTTTCAGGATTTAGCATGCACGTTTCTTGACTCTACTCAACTTCCTTTCTGTGCTCTTGTTGAACTTCCTCTGCTTTTAGTGCCACTAGCATTGCAGATCCTTCCTCTCATTCAGCTGTTGTCCACCTTGAGTTTAAATGTCTGCTGTGGGATGTCAAAAGTCAATCTCATCATCAGTTTCTGGCATTTGTGCCTGTTCAGCTTCATCAGCCGTTACAGTAGTCTGAGTTTACCGTTGGTTTTCAACACCCTGCACTGTAAGAGAAACGCTCTGACCCTTTATATAAACCACTTTTAGCCCCGGGTCCTGCTACACTATAAACTTTTTGCAGTCTTGCAGGTTTCCTCTGAGCCTTTCCTGCAACACTTTTTTTCATATAGATCTTTTTTTATGTATACAATAACAATTCATAATGGCCAACAGGATTGTGCGCCATTCAGAATTGAATTTAACATGCAGTTTAATTTCGTTTCAGTTTTAAAGGAATAGTTAATGGAAAAATTAACATTAGCTGAAAGATTAATCAAACTCATTTACATCTTGGATGGCTGGAGGGTGTTTCCTCATCAGAACAGATTTGGAGAAATTTAGCTTTACATCACTTGCTCACCAATGGATCCTCTGCAGTGAATGGGTGCCGTCAGATTGAGAGTCCAAACAGCTGATAAAAACATTACAATAATTCACAAATAATCCAAATGACTCTAGTCCATCAATTCATGGCTTGTAAGACACACAACCATCAAGACATTTTAACATTACACTGTCACTTCTGGCCAAAATACAAGTCCATAATCCATAATATCACTTCCTCCAGTGAAAACTCCATCTCCTGTTGTGTCCTCTCACATCAAAATCCTCCAACATATTTGTTTAAAACAGTTTTAGTCTGTTTTAGCTTGTGAACAGTGGTTGATCTTTGTATATTTCTTTTCACTGGAGAAAGGAATATTTAAAGATGTTAAAAATGTCTTAATGATGGATTGGTTTATTACAAATGTGCAGCTTGCTGTTTTAATCAGTTGTTTGGACTCTCATTCTGACGGCACCCATTCACTGCAGAGGATCCATTGGTGAGCAAGTGATGTAATGCTAAATTTCTCCAAATCTATTCCATTGAAGAAAAAAACTTGTCTAAATCTTGGATGGCTTGACAGTGAGTACAGTTTCAGCAAATATTTTCATTTTTGAGTGAATTCTTTTAATTCAATTTAAATTGAGTTGTAATGAAGTAGGGTTAATATGAATTAATTATTTTTTAATGCATATGACTAATTTTTAACTACAAAATAACAGTTTCTCAAGTCTTTCCCAGGATGCTTTACCGTGATGAATTTCTTGGTTTTGTGCACAATACTAATTTAAAAACTGGCATATTTGAGCATATTTTCACCCTGTAAATCTGAAAGTAAAGCCGTAAATATCGTTGTAAAGAATGTGAAGTTGGTGACGGACCACGGACATGGAATTTTACAGAGGATCATCTCCTCCTCTTCTGTTCCTGGTTTAGCGCCAGGTCCATGCAGCCTTGCATCCATGTGCAACAGGTATGAATAAACATAGAAGTAGTCCTATATAAACCTCCTGCTATAACCTGCAAATCCTTGGAAGGACACGAGGTCCTTGATGTTTCTGGGTCACGGCCAGGTAGTAAGGGTGGAAATCTTTTCAGGACCTGTCTCCACTCCATTCCTCAAAACCACATGGCCGAGATATTTGACTAATGTCCAAAAGTATGGCATGTCTCAGAGGACAGTTACATTCTTTCAGTGTACTGAATCCTCAAAACAAGCAATTCTATATTCCTAGACAAACATGGCATTGGCAGAGGAGACTAAAATGTTTAAGGATTCATGCTGTTCAGCTCGACATCACATTCTGGAAGGTGCTAGACTCATTTAAAACATTTGTTGGTGTCACAAAGGCAGATTTAATGTGGGTTGTTTTCACTAGATTTATCTTCGCTACTTTCATCTACATCTATGAAATGGAAGCATTGACTGTGGCGAGGGACTTTCCTCAAAGTTACACAACTATAAGTCTTTTATTTTCTGATTCGTTGATTGAACATCTGAAAATCTACACCTAGCCAGATTGCGTCACTCTTGTTATTTACGACTGCAGTGGGAGATGTCAAGGGGCTTTCAGGGTTTTGGAGCTTCTTTAGGGTGAAGTGCGTAATTATGTGTCACTAATGTGTCACATAATATTTCTATAAGTTGAGGCATCATCTGACCACCTGCACTTTCCATTTCTAGTTTGCAGTTGAGAAGTAAGTTGACACTTGACCCTCATCAAATAGCTTTGACACTATAGTAAGTTGAATACAAGTGTATTTGCACCCTAAATTGTGATAAAGCTGTGCGATCAGCCCATCACTGGGTGATAAGAGTTTGGCCATTACAGTTTGTTCTCACTTTTTTTGCAAAGAACTTTATCCATTGTCATGTGCTACAGATTGTGTGTCCTCTAGAACACAGTCTTCTTTATGTGCGTTCCTTTTTTCATCTCACTGTCAGGTTTTGTGTATCAAAGTCTTGTCAGGTGCCAACTTCAATACAGTACACAACAACACCCTCTCTTGGGTTAAACATGGACATTGGTTAAAATGATCAGAAAACCTACGAAACAGATGATATGCAGATGTTCTGTCACAGAATGAGCGTGTAAAAAAATGTGATAAGTTGTTAAATGATTTCACATGAAGATTCAACTAAACGCTACAGCATCTTTTCATTTTTAAACTAAGTTTTCCGACACTGTAATAGTTAGTTTGTTCATATACTGTACATTACTGTTCCAAAGTCTTGTTTTTTACAAAAATGTTTTTTTATAAAAAAACATTTTACAAAAGTAAAATGTTTTTGGCTGTGTTTTTGCCTGTTGTTTGCCAGGCAGAAATCATTAAGTTAAATCGCATCTCTCCTCAACAGGGCATGTGATTTGAAGCATCATTCATGCCCACACCACAAATCTTGCAACCTCCTGAAGTTGGTTCAGTGAATGCACAGAGTGGCAGTTTTTAAGAACATAAAAATAGATTTATGATTTAAAATGTACGTTCAAGTGAAAGTTGCAAATACAAGTTATGAGAGTGAGTGTGTATGTGTGGTCTTGGTATTCTCTACTTTATAAGGACCAAAAATTTTGACCTTGTGGGATGCAGAAAGTTTTGTGTGAGGGGTAGGGTTAGGGTAATAGGATCGAAAATACAGTTTGTACAGTATAAAGGCCATTATGTCTATGGAATGTCCCCATAAAACATGGAAAGCAGTGTTTGTGTGTAGGTCAATGCTGAATTGAGCAGGACTGAGGCAGCAGTCTGTTAACTATTTCACCGTTCATGTGAAACCCAAACCCTTTCAGCACATAGCGATCAAGCCACACACACACACACAAACACACGAGCAGACTAAGAGAAAGACATTCTCACCCTCTGTGCCCCGTTACACTCTATTGCGCACATACACACACACTTTTACGTCAACAAGTTTGTCCTGATCTTGTCTTTCTATTAGAGACTGATGTTTGTCTATGACTTGTGTCTGGTAATCATTATGCAAATCTGATTTTTAATGATGGATTTGTTTTTACTTTGTGACACAATAATTAAATTATCCTTATGCTACTACAACAAATATTATATTAAGAGTTTTTAGTTTTAGTTTTCAGTTTTTAAAAATGTTCAAAAATCATGTTTTTTTAAATTCTGTATTCCAATTAATATCAGTCAACCTGCAGTTGGGTTGTTTTGATTAAATAATAATAAAAAAAATAAAATAAAAAAACTACAACTAACTAACACAATAAAACACAATAAAAGCATGATTTATGAAAGTGAATAAAAACGGAGTTATCTGTTTTTGAAAATAAACTCTTCATATATAAAAATAAATACAATTTTTAATAATTCTTAAAAATATTTTTAATAATGACAAAAATAATATACATGTTCTAATAATAATAATAATAATGCATATTCTTGTTATTCTTATTATTAAAATGTAAAATATCAAATATTTAATAATTAAATTATCCTTGTGCTACAACATAAGGATAATTAATAATTAAATTTACAATAATAATAATAATAATAATTTATATATATTTTTAAATATTTTTAATAATACCACAAATAATTATAATTAATGCTCTAATAATAATAATAATAATAATAATAATAATAATGCATATTCGTGTTGTTGTTGTTGTTGTTGTTATTATTATTATTATGAAAAATTTAAACTGTAAAATATCAAAATCTAAATATAAAAACATAAATGTAAAATATTTATATTCTATTTATACAATAATAATAATAATAATAATAATATAAAGAATGATGCCAGTAACAGTAATTCATATTTATTATTATTATTATTATTATTATTATTATTGTTGTTATTATTATTATTATTATTATGTCATTTATGATTTTATATTATTCTTAATAAGGATTATTATTAATTATTATATACATTTTTAATATGTACTTTTATTTTAATTTCATTTTTAACATTTCAGTATTTCTATTTTTAATTTTATATTTATAGTAATAGTTCTAATAATAATTTCTCAATTCTAAACAGTTTTTAAGTATTAAAAGTTCCCCTTTTTAATGTCTTAGGAATTTAGGAATTGATCTGCATGTGCTCATACACATGCACACATTCACGCAGCTCAGCGTTTGTGGTGTTGATTGGTGGGTGTAGGTAGGGGCTGGAAGACCACCCCGGGTTAGACGGCCATTGAAGGGAGAACAAGTGTTTTTAGCTCCGGGGAAGGAGAGAATAGAGGAAGAGAGAGCAGCGTCTTAATGAATAACTGCTCTGCCTCGGTGTCTTTCACCTCACGGCCTATGGGGAGTCCTCCCCCCGCCGCACACACATCGTTCTCTTTCTCTCCACGGCCCTTTTTTCTTTCTCTTTATCCTCATGCGGGATTTTCATTGCACATCAGTACGGCAAACTCGTGCACCAGAGCTTTGTTGCCTACATCAATACACACGTCTTTATGTGTGTGTGAGCGAGGAGGGGAGCTGTAATGCATAGCTGATCTCTATCTGTCATCAGAGAAGCTGCGAGAGATTCCTTATGGAAGGGCCCCACCTCACTGCATCACAATTCATGCTTGTTCTTCTCTGATAAGTCATCAAATATCTACACTGATGCTTCTGATGCAGACCCTGCTTCAACCTGAAGCTCAATTTTACACACACAGAACAGGACATGTGTCTGCTGAGATCTCCGAAAACAGTTTACTAGGAGACAAACAGTGACATATGGCAATAGAAGGTGCTTTCGCACCGGAAGAACCTTTTCATAGTTCCTAGAACTATTGGCGGAAGTTCCCGCTTTTTGCCGTGTTCACGCCGCAGGAACTAGGAACATATTTAGTTCTAGGAACTCCGTTTGGGGAACTAATTTAGCTCGTACTTCAGAGTAGGGTCTAAAACAGTTCTATAGGAACTACCAGTGACGCGCAAGTGTGCGCTGATTGGCCAAACACGTAAGAAACACTGGCTACCCGGCATTTTTAAAAAGCTGCATAAAAATATTTACTCCGCAAACATGGAAAACAGCCATAATGCCATTTACCTGTTGTCTGCAGTTTTGTTCTTTTCTCAGCCTCGATGATAACACTACAAGTTGTCATAGGAGATTTATTCAGATTTATCATGTTCTTTCAGTCGCGTAAATTGTGCGTTTACATTCCATCTCCGTTATCACCAAACCGACGACACACAACAAAAACAGCTCAGATCGTGGTGTCCTCCATTCACCAGTTGTTGATGTTTGTAAATGCCGTGAATAAAGACGTCTCTGTTTGCCGCTTTAGGTTGCGAATGCAACCAGGAAAACGGCCTGAAGGGAGAAATTGGTTATCTAGGAAACACCATGCTGGCTTGTTCCTAGAACTACACATTGTGAAATCCCCTAGAGATTTGTCAGCGGGTTTATTTTGAGGATGATTTCTTTTGTGGTTCTGTTGTGAATGCAAGTTTGCAGTTTGTATCGAATCTTTCTGTTTCTACTTGGTTGTCCTTGTGAGCTCTATCCAATAACAAATATACAGCATGAGCAGTGTAGTCCAATTCATGAACACATGACTTCTTTGAGCCTGTTCTTTTAATGAGTCGTTCAGTACGATTCACTGATTCCAACTGGTAAGCTAAACTGAATATAGTCACTGAATCAATCAGAGTGATTCCTGAATCGATATGTGACTGCATTTTGAACAGAAGAAAACTGTGGAGCAAGGTTAATGTAGTTAACTGAAACTAAAACTATAAAAACCATAAACACATTTTCATTACTTGAAATAGGGATGGGCGATATATATCGCGCGATATGCATGCGCATCTCGTCAGTAAAGCCGGTTCCTTGATTAGCGCTAAATCTCCATCACCTGTTTTCAGATGGAGCGGCAGTTAATACACAGAGCCGTAGATCACTGAGAAGCTACGCAATATCGCGTTCACTATCGCAGATGAATCGCCTTCGATAATGAACGTGATATTGCGTAGCTTCTCAGTGATCTACGGCTCTGTGTATTAACTGCCGCTCCACTTGAAAACAGGTGATGGAGATTTAGCGCTAATCAAGGAACCGGCTTTACTGACGAGATGCGCATGCATATCGCGCGATATATATCACCCATCCCTAAAACTAAATATAAAATATTTTAAAAAATATTTCGGTCACACTTTATTTTAAGGTCCAATTCTCGCTATTAACAAACCATTGACTGTGACTTTTGTCTCAATAAACTCCTAATTTGCTGCATATTAATAGTTAGTAAGGTAGTTGTTAAATTTAGGTATTGGGTAGGATTAGTTGATAGTGAGAATTGTTCCCTATACTAAAGTGTTACCAATATTTCATTTCATCTAGTTGCCAAGGCAATATTTCTCATTCCTCTTTAACTTAATGTACTAAAATAACTAAAACTGAAATAAACATTAGTAAAAACTATAGACCTATTAAAAAACTAATAAAGTGACAAAAACTGAGTACAATTACTAAACTAATAAAATTACTAAAAGCGAAAAAAGTGCAAACTATACAAACATATTTTAAAAAAACCGAATAAAACAACAAAAACACACCATAACATTAATACAACTGAAATAAAAATTAGTAAAGGCTATAGAGACATAAAAAACCCCATCAAAAAAAACTTAAAAATATTAAAACTGAAAAAATAGTAATAAAGACAACAATACAATGACAAAAACATGCCATAAAAGTACTCAAACTGTAATAAAATTAGTAAAAACTATATAAGTATAATATAAATAACTAATAAAATGACACTTTAAAATTACTAAAACTTTAAAAGTAAAATGAAAATGGAAAATCTAAATATAAAAATGAATTCAAAATATTAATAAAACAATATAATAGTACCTAAATTATATTAAAATAACACTGCTGTGAAGAGGTTTCTGAACCAAAGAAAATGCTCATCAACAGTTTAAAAAGCTAAATTGCTTGCATTAAAAAGAAATAAGTTTTTATTTATTACAATGTTCAGGACTATAATGTGTTTGTGTTGTGATAGGTAGTTATTGACTGAACTAAAAAAAATATATTTTTATCATAATACAAAATATTAAAATTGCATTAAAAATATTGCTTGCATATAAAAATGTTAATTAATATGATTCCAAGAGTGCTGATAAACAGCACTGTGAGTATTCACTCCAATTCGGACCTAAAGCTCCAGCCTCTCTAAAGAGATATTGTTTGGCTTATGAATGAGCAGATATCTGTGTCTATGTCACTGTCCCACAAACACACGTCTGACTCCCTGCAGAGGTGAGATGCAGAAACTGATCACGTTTCGAAAGAAATGTGAGGAATGCGTTCTGCTCCACGACCATTTTCACAGCCTGTTTATGCAGGAATGTTATTTTTACAACTTTCACTCTCCCCTCCACCTCGTCTCTCCTTTACTGCACATCCTTCTAAACACAGACGGGAAAGAAGGGAGAGGTAGGCTCTCCTGCAGTAAACAAAAAATGAGCTAACTTTGGAGTTGATTGACGGAAAGGCTGAAAGAGAGAGGTCTATCGTAAAGTGTTGCCGACGTCTGTAAACAAAAGGGTCGTCGAAACAATGCCTGTTGTTTTCAGCGGTGCTGACGAAGCTTAACTTAGAGATTGTTTGTTGCTGACCGTGTCTGAAAGAGAACGTAGGGAGAGAAGAAACAGAGAGCAGATTTTGGTGTGCATATTTTCTCGTCATTAAAATAAAATCTACACTTGTTTGATTAGAGACGTCTAAATAGAAGTTTAGATGTTTCTTCGAGTGAGTAATTAAGTTTTACTGTCAGCTTGAACAAAAGTTCACATTTTTGTGACTGGTGCGGTTTTACCAAGAAATTAGAAGTAGCTCATCTCAAGCATTTGTCACAAATATGCAATGAAAAAAGGAGCTTAAACAAAAATATTGTTTTAATAAAAATAATGCAAAATATCAGTTCTCAGTTCAGCCACACAAGTTCATTTTGGACTGCTTCAGTAACAGCTGTTTCAGGAAGCACATGAGTAAGAATGCTGAACGAATGACAGAATGAAAGAATAAAAGCGTGATTGAGATATAAAGCAGAGACATTAAAACGCTCTAATAGAGAGAAATGTTTGAGGGATGCGGTAGGGAGTGGGGAGAGTGCGGGAGAGTGAGGAAGAGAGTTGGCACGCTGCCGCCTGGCAGGATGCCTTCTGTTCTGGAGCTCTGTGTCACCACCAGGACTCCCTGCCAGAAGGGGTTTCCCCTGACTCACCTCAACTCACACACACACACCCCATTCACGGTCACATCGACATCAACCCACAATATGAACCCCCACATACCCTAGAGCTACGTATAAAACCCGAAATATCTTTAACCTCTTATCTATCTCCACCATGCTCTGGCTCTCTCTCCTCAGATCACCTGCTTATTTACATTTATGTGGAAACCAAAAAGCTTCAGTATCTCGTCCCGTCTTAAAGTTGTTTTTTCAGCATTCGCGAGGGGAATCCCTGAGGAAATCAGAAAGGCATCTGGCAGCGATGTCTTTAACTCCACACATGCCTTTTCCCCTTTTCCTGTTATCCAGTGGTTGTAGCTTCTGATAGCCAAAATCAGACTTAAAGCAAAACACACCTTCAACTAAACATCGACTTGTTTGCTCTGTTATTGTTTGGCCACAAATTAGATCAGGGAGGGAACCCGCTTTAATTGGCCTTTGTTTGTGAAGCCTGTTAATTTTCTTTTCCCTCCTTTTTTCCTCAGGAGTCGTTAAGTGGGGTCCGTGTGTTGGCCAGATGTCTTCATGCTACAAGTATACTGAGAGCTTTTTTTCAGCGTGAAGAAAGGATGAATGAAAGGGGATGCAGATAGTGCCGTTTGTGCACTAAGGGGGTCAATGGTTATAAAATCAATGGAGCGGAAATGTTTCTTGCTGACTTTTTAGATTTACGCTGAGATTTTTAAATATGTTGTTTGTTCTGAATTACAAAACGGGGAGTTTCAGCGGTGCTAAAGTGCACAGTACCTAGTGTGTATATCACTGTTCGGCAGTCATGAAGCCAATTATTAACCTTGTTCAACCCATTTTTGGCTCATGACCCAATAGTCTAGGATGACTATTTAATAACTTTTCCCTCATAAAATAAAATAATTCTTTCATATTTAAATTTAGATACGCATTAACTTTTTTAGAAAAACATATAGCACTCAAGGCTGTGTTACATTGTGAATATAGTCACTCAGTGGCGTAGTGTCTAACATGGCTGTATTAATCATGGCTGTATTTACAATAGAACACAACCTCGTATGCAGTATTGCTTAAAAGACTCAGTTTACTCAATGAAAGTGAATACTAAAATGAAAATTGTCATCATTTACTCAACCTCATGTCATTCCAAACCTGTATGACTTACTTTCTTCTGTAGATTTTAAGAACTTAAGACTGTCTGAATGACTCTTCCAGAAAAACAGATGTAATATTTAAAATGAAAATGACTTCTTATGTGGAACACAAAAGAAGAGATTTTGAAAAATAACTGTCTATGTTAGTGCTGTCAAAATTAGCGCGTTAACGCAGGCGATACATTTTTTTCAGTTTAACAGCATTAAAAATATTTTACACAATTAACGCAGGAAAACGGTGCAGGTGACAAGGAGCTTCAGTAGGTCAACAGTGAACTACGGTCAGATAAGATTTTGTCAGGCCATATATAAGTCAAAAATTTTCCTGTTCTGTCAGCCGTTATACTGTGCTCGTAGTGCATGCTGTGCAATTGCACGCACAAATGCGGCAAGAAAATACGACGCGTGTCAGATCCGCGTCATGTTCAGCAGCGGCAGCTCTTAAAGTAATAGTAGCCTGTAAAGTAATAGTAGCATTTCTGTTCATCAAAGAGCAAAAGAAAAAAAGAGGAAATCAATAACTTTTGTAGCTTTAAGGATTCATCTATATTTAATTTAGAACTTAGTGTTTGATAACTTTTCAACATATTCAATTTCTGTATATTTCCTATTTGCTGAAGGGCAAAGGGAAATGACATTTTTGTTTTAAGTTCACATAAATTAGAAATTGTTTTTTTTTTAAAGTCTAATAAATGTTAAAATTGATAGCTCTCAATTATACTGTAATATTGAATGGTTAAATATTAGGGAAAAAAGAACAATTTCCTAGGTACAACAGTAGTATATCAGTGATACTACCCTTCAGTCATAAAAAAGATGCTATTAAATAAATATTTAAAATATACTATCTTTATGTTGTTGTTTCTAAATTAATTTGAAGATTGAATGTGAAGTTATTGCAATATAAAAGTATATTTAAAAACTTTAATACTCGGTGGGATTAATCACGATTAATTTCAGAAAAAAATGTGCAATTAATTAGTTAATTTGTTTTAATCGACTGACAGCAATAGTTGTCTATAGAATGAAAGTCAGAAGTTGCCATAGCTGTTTGGTTACCAATAATCAAAGTAAATATTTTTCTTTGTGTTCCACCAAAGAAATAAAGCCATAACGTTTTTAATGACATGAGACTGAATAAATGACAGATTGTCTGATTTTTTTATTTTGGGTTAACTGTCCCTTTAAATGTTGCAGTTGTGCCAGTATTTATACAGTGTTATGTGTTATGTTGTAGCTTTATGTATCTGTTCTGTCATGTTGCTTGCTGGGAGAGACTTTCAGTGGAGTGTTTTTGGATGGCGTGATGAATTGTTTTTTGGCAATCCCACCTCAATAGAACTTTAATCTGTTTATTTTTTTAAACCCACATATGTGCCCACTTTAACCACAGGAATGGCACACGAAGAGAGAGAGGGAGTGAGAAAAAGCAAGATAGTTGTGCCGTGTGTTTTTGTTGGCATCATAGATGGAGGAGCATTTGTGGCACCTTTGTGTTTGTTAGCTAGTTGTGGGCAAATAAACTGTTGTTATTTTTGAGTTGTAGGTTTCTATGAGAAGGCTGCTCTTCTCACAGTCACTCACTTTCATTATTGCATTCACTTTCTTTCTCAGGTCTGCGTAATTTGTTATTAAAATATGGTCTGATTTTTGGTTTCATTTTTGATACTTGTAATTCACCAAAAATATCCAGATTCTGTTGTATGATTTAAAGCAGGGGTGCCCAACCCTGTTCCTGGCAATCGACTGTCCTGAAAAGTTTAGCTCCAACTCTAATCAAACACACCTGAAGCAACTAATTAAGGTTGGAGCCAAGTTGGAGCTAAACTTTTCAGGACAGTC